>QTSX02002338.1:0-146432 GCA_014839935.2 Entomophthora muscae | reverse complement strand
CTGTCAGGAAGCCAGTTGTAGGTAGAGGCATTGGGCGGCTCAGGGTGAGGTGCGGCCAAGCCGGCAGGTAAGGCCCACCATAGAATGGGTGCTAACTTGATAATATAAGATACAGAACGCCTGAGTAAGGACCAGGGTCCAGATTTGGGGACCACAGAATCTACTAATCCTGTCAAAGTAATGTAAAGTACTCCAAACAGTTGGGTAGAGGTAGTCTCAGCTGCGGCAGTAGGTTCCAGCAGGCGGTCTGGTTGTGGGGTTAAGGGAGGAGTCATAGGAAAAAAGTAGGCAGGCAGATAATTGTACTTGTCTTTGAACAATCTTGGCGGCCTTTTGTACCACTTTCCTTTGTTTCCTATGTATTTGGTTTATCTAGTCCTGGCCAAGGGGTTGGCAATGAGGATAGTCTCCAAGTCATAATCTGAATAGGCTGGGTTGGGGGTATTCAGTAAAATGCACAGGTCCAAAGGAGGCTCCCGGGGGACGGTGTAATGCCTGGGGTAATTTGGCAGGTTGGTCTTGGGGGAGGGCGGCAGCCTGGCAGTCTACTCAACTGGGATTAAGATGAAAGATCACTAAGACTAGATAGGGTAAGATTTGTTCAAACTAAAGGTTCATAAAATTTTATTATCAAAAATGACAATGGGGGTATTGCCGTACCACCAGGGTTTTTATACCCTGGGACTTTGCTTCTTCAATTTATGCAGGGTCAGGTTTGCAGACAAGGCACTGGCAGGATGTGGGTCTTGGCTTGGGGTCTTGAGGGCGGCAGATCCAGGTTGTGCCTGTTCTGGCAAATTAGAAAGACGATGCTTTGTTTTGCCGCCACTGTTCACTATGTCACCTGAGTAGTCCAATTGCACTACCCCTTCTGGGCGGGAGACTGGCAGTTGCTGGTGGCCATTGGCAAGGTTAAAAATAGGTTTTGTCTTAACCTCCTTAAGGCAAGCTGCAACCTCTGTGTAGGTTTAGGTCTTTGGTGGCTCCAGGTTGGCATCAATCTGATGACCATTTGGGGAATTGTCTCTAGGGGGCTGGCGGGTCTCAGAGTAACTTGTTAACTTGGGTTTGCAATTCAACAAGCGGACGGTCCCCTGTCCACTTTGTGTGACTCAAGTAATCTTTGGAGGGTCCTCTGTAGTAGGCCGGCGGAACGTGGAGTAATTTACCAATTTGAGCCTGTCTTTTAACGGATTGACAGGTCCTGGACTGGTCTGGCAGGTTGGATCTGCCTCCTGGGAACCAGGGTTTAACTCTTGGATTTTCAATACAAGTATTGAAATTTCATTCATGACAGACCCACTTGGCAGGGAAAAAGTTCCCTAATTGGTGAGCCAAGGCCCCTAAATTAAGCCCTGCAATGGCTGAACCAATGGGCACAGTGACCATAGCAAGATGGCCTAAGTGACCCAAATATGTGAATCTTCCCATCAGGGGACTGAAATGACCCAGAAGATAGTATCCTACCATGTACATCAACAGATAGAATGAAGCGTGAGGCTGTACTAATGAGGGTTCAGCAGGTGGAGGAGTAGATTGGCAGCCATAGTGGAACTTTCTTCCCCAATGACCAGAAGGATACTTGAACCATCCATTGGCCAAGGACTCCTTTTGATGGGCATCATTGGGTGAGGTGTTTTGCCAGTTGATAGTGGGAGTGGGATTCCCAAGTCCTTTTACAGTTGTAAAAAAGGAGACTAGAAACCATAACAGGAAATAAATTCCCTTCATGGCTTCAAATAAGTTTACTAAGAAAGGATGTGGCAAGATAGGATAAGAAATATTCTTTATTGTTGGAACATTTGAAATGAAGGAAAGTTTGGAACTTATATAGCTTTGAAAACAAGGCTGAATATTTGAGAGGAGTTTGGGAAATGAGGATGATTTACCTGAGTCAATCTTTTTAAAAGTACCTGTTTAAGTGCAACTTAAATATTTGCTTAATAATTTCCAAACTGGTGTGGTGTAGACAGAGGAACCAAAAAGACTTCACAATGATCAGGCTAATTAAGCGGTGTATAGCCAGAAGATCTAGTATCAAAAGGTACAGAGCTTGGCATAAAACCAGAGAGAGCGGGTCATGGATTGTAAGAAAAGCTCCAAGAAGCCAATCAGTTGCAGAGCGGTAAGTGACGTTTACAGTCTTAATATTAACACTTTCAAATTCAAAAGGCGTTTTGAAAGCAAAAACTAATTGAATTAAAAGGTAATAAAAAGGTAAATCAAAGGTTTGAGAGGATTATGTACTAACAATGCATTCATCAATAGAGTCCTGGGTTTGAATCTTGTTCCAGAAGGGTTACTAAACCCCAATATGGTTGTTAGTTCTGTTGTTTTGTGTCTTTGACTGGGTGTCTTCTAAATATTTGTTCACCAATAAAATAGAGTCAGGCAAAGAATTCCTGACAGCTAGCCCTTGACTGTAAAAGTGCTTCTATGTGGATTGTCACACCCCCTTGCCAAAGATTGGCCTGGGAGTTTGTCCTACCATGGATATATGATGGTTGGGTTTGAACAGATCTAAGCCAGTGCCTTTATCAAAGTCTTCAGGGGCTCCCCCAGGGGACCTGTTTCATTTTTTTCAGGGGCTCTGCTGTGGCCTACTTAAGTGCTTGGAAATTCAGGATCTGGCTTACATGGAGGGCGGAAAGTAGGTGGAATAAACCTTTGGCTGTTTCTCTGAGCCTGTCTGGGTGAGAAAAGAAGGGGCAGGTCCCAGCTATGGCGCCCTCTGATGCGGGCGGTATACCACTGCAGATCATGCAGATTAGCTCTGCCCATCAAGCACTTTGAAATTTGGTGGATTGGAGTTTTATGAGGAGCAGGCCAGATCAGAAACGGTGGTGACTTGATCCTGCATGACTGCTCTGACCAGGTATAGTTTGGCCTGTTCAAGACCACCTCTTCCCTTGAAGGGTGTCATGGCTGGTTTGCCACAAAGGTACGGGTTAATAAGGTTAAGTTCTACATAATCCAGGTTCACCTGGAAACACAGCGGTTGATATCTGCCTGCCTGTTAAAAGATGGGTTGGGAAACAAGGATGGTCATCCAAAGCAAACTGGGGCGGTCAAGAAATACCAGGACATGAGCAATGCTGCCCTGG
The DNA here is from genome assembly GCA_014839935.2 of Entomophthora muscae. Lineage (NCBI taxonomy): Eukaryota > Fungi > Entomophthoromycota > Entomophthoromycetes > Entomophthorales > Entomophthoraceae > Entomophthora > Entomophthora muscae. The sequence goes on along the minus strand of QTSX02002338.1, from coordinate 143,328 downwards.
TATACTATCCTAGGGTTAGTAGGCTTGGCCGCTTGCTGTTGGCCTATGTGGCTCTGTCAACCAATGTATGAGCATTTTCTAAAAAAATCCGTCTTATTATCATATATTGTTTTTTTTGGTATTTTGATATTTTCTTTGGCATTTGGAGCTATTGGATGGTTATTTTAATGTATATCTCATAGATAGTATAGATGGATATGGCAGTATTTGGCTTCTCCACTTTGGGGCTTAACACACCCTTTTTGCTACTAATCGATCCCGTATTTTGCAGATTTGGAATCCTCAGCCCTTTTCAGTCTAGATATGATTCTTTATATGGTTTTTGTATGCTTTTTAGCTTCAACGATAGACACCGTTCGATTATGTATTTTTCTTGGTCGTGATGCCGTAAATCGAGATGCCATAGCTACTATTGCTTTTATGCTGGCGGTTTCAAAATGGCATGCCCTGCTGTAAAAAACCTTTGACATGAATATTTATTTTTGCTAAAAGGGCTGCTTTTATGCCGTTGAGTATTTTGAAGCAATTCTCACTATCAGACCCCGTTTTATTGCATTAAAGTTAAATTCAAAAATAGATTAAAAATTTAAATGAGAAAATTACATACTTTGTAAAAAAATATATTCTTAATTTTGAGAAGCTAAACTACTTATCATATTTAATTGACATGGATATAAAGGGGTTATCCAGGTTCTAATCTACTCAATCGGCTCAGGGTCGTGGATCTGGGTGTAATTAGGGGTAGTAAAGGGGATTTGTTCGGCGTGGTCGCTTGTAGGTCTTGAGTTGGCCCAGTCAATTTTTCCATAGTTGATTTCAGGGTCCCGATCTTCTTCCTCTTGATCGTTCATGTCCCAGCGGTTGAATATGTTGTTATAATCGCCTGAGGTACTACAATAGACACTCGTACAAAGGATTGATAAAAGAAAGCAGAGTTGAGACATACCTTTCTTCTCCTATGTATGTTGTTTATATAAACTTAAACTGAGACTGCAGATCAAATTCGATCCTTCCAATTGGTCGCTGCTCGTCTGATCATAAGATATCGCCAGTAAATTGGGATCGTCAGTATATTATATCTTTCTAGAAGTGCCTCCTTTCTTCATATGGCCTTTGTCCAAGAGCAAAGGATCTCAGGGGGTCACTGCCTTTGAGCCTATCCTCCCTACCCAATTCATCTGCATTTGATTGGCTGAGGTTCTAAAGGTACATGGCATCCTAGGGCGATAAAACGGATACAAAGTCAAATATGACCGCTCCAAGAATCAGCATCACACATGAATTCTTCGCCTTACTTGTTCTGTACAAAGTATTCTCAACCAGCAGAGGCACCACTGCAGATCATCTCAGCCCCATGTTTCAAATAAACTTAATTCTATTACATTTATTTCGTCATCGAAATTCAAGCCTATAACTTTAAAAAACCAATATTTCTTATCCTACTTAATCGAAACAACACATTATTTGAAGTACTTATATCCACTCAACATATTTCTTTTTCTTTTTAAAATAAAAGTTAAAATAAAAACACAACTTTAATTAAATCAACTATAAATAAATTTTTCAAAGGGATCTAGAAAGCTAAAATACCGACACACCCTCAGAAAGATACCTTGATATAACATAATCAAAGCCGTATATTTAAACTTCCCTTCCCCTAGCCAAGCTAACATCTCCATCCTCAAACCACAAGATAAACTAAATTTCTGGCATGGGCTATTCTAGAAACTGTGGCTTTAAACCCCACCATCCCTACCCTTTAAACCACCCAGTCTATCAGCCCTGAGAAATAAGGCCACCCACTTACCCGAACCCCATTCCCGGCATGTTCCCCCGAAAAATCTACCAATCACCTCTTGGGCTCGGTTAGCTTTGACCAGATCGAGGTGTGAACTGTTCAAGTTACTCGATACCATTTCCCTTGAACCCTACCGAGCGATCCCGCCATTAAAACATGCCAGCGGCAGAAATAAAAAGCATTTCCCCCGCAAAAGCCACTTTTCAAATCCACCCTTCCAAGCGTCCCACCGACTATTGGCCGGACAGGAAACCGCACCGTTGCCGGATTCTGGGGATGATGGCTCGGTTATAGGAAAACACCCCTTCAGGTTATGAAAAGCCCAATCAACCCCTGTACTTTTTGTCATCCGGCACACTATCGCTAAACTAAACTGGTATTGAGTTTAAGAACGATTGGTGTTCTGGCTGGGATGCTGTAGTACCAACTAGATTCTCTTCAACCCATCCATCATGTATCAGATGACAAGAGCCCAGTAAAGGGAAGGAGAAGATCCAAAAAGGTACAGGATCCCAGTTGCTCTGGGAAAGTAGGCTCCTGGAGCGGGTACAGAAACTTTGGCCAGGTTGAGGATAGTTAAAATAACCACCCACTCCTGCTGTCACAGTAAGTTCCATAATGCCAGGGATTATTTGGCCAAATAGGAAAGCTCAGAAAACCAGAAAACCTTTAACAAAACTGACTGAGTTAACAGACTTGAATCAAACAGTTGATTGCAAATGCGTTACAGCTTCTCCAGTTTGCCGGTCAAATCCAATTCCCCCCTTGTAAGTTGACGTTGATAAATTGACTGTCGTGTTTGGCTTCTGGGGACGACATCCAGGAGGACACAGAAGGAAATCTTTATAACAAAAGATTTGAGGTTTGAAGCTAGCCTTGGGTTAGCCTTCAGGGCAAAATTAAGGGCATATACCTTAATTTCCTGGAATACAAAATGAAGAATTCCTTTTGGAAAAAAGGAAAGGAAAAGGCTTGAAGAATATTAAAGCCAACACAAATATGGATAAACCTGTCTTTATTAGGAGAAATGCTTCTACTTAAATAGTAGACAAGATTTGGTGATCACTCATTAGGTAGACAGAGTAGCAGAAGGGGTCATGTTGGGATGAGGTCATACCCAGATAAGTCACGGGTAGGTATGATATTCTGGAATGGGTGGATATTGAGCCAGACCCATTTGCAGAAGGGGAGGAATTCCCAAAATTGAAAGCAAAACTGATCAAATCTTTGCACATATCATTATTCAAAGACCATATTGAAATGGCATTAATGGCACAATTTCTGACATCTCCCCCCTCAAGATTGGACACAGGGAGTTGATATTTGCAGAGAAATTTGGAGTGTACCCTGGCAAAAGGGTGGCCAGAGGACAGTAGCTTCACAGTATAATTGACACCCTTCTTGTAGGTGACTTCACAAGGTCCAACCCAGAGGGAGTCTAGCTTATAAGCACAACTTCCAGTACAATTTTGATAATAGAGGACTAGGCTATCCACTTGGTACTCAGGGAGGGGGCTCTGGAAGCATTAGAGGGTGAGAGTTCTAAGGTTTTGACCTTTTAAGCAGTAGAATAGGCGGTAGCTTGGATGTCAATGATATAATTAGTCAAGTCTTTGACATGAACTTCAGGATTGGCAGAGGCAGCAACCTCAATCAACCGGGGTCCCAATATTGAGGGTGTAGTGGCTTCCCATTCATACAGCATGGTGAAGGGGGACTGGCCAGTCACTTGATGTCTGCTGAGTCTATACACAAAGAGAGCAGCAGGGAGAAACATGTCCCAGTTAGCGGCATCAGAGAGGGTAAGCTTCCTCATAATGTACACAAGGGTGGAATTTGCTTGCTCCATGGTTCTGTTGGTTGATGGGTTATACGGTGCAGAGAAGGATTGATGTGTACCCATAGCTTCTACAATGAACATTATGAGGCAGGCATTAAAGTTGGTCCCATTGTTGGAAAGCAGAACCTGATGGCAGACATGGCGGTAGAAGATGTCTTGCAGCAAGAAATTAGCAGTGGTATTGGCGGTTATATATTTGGTTGCTCTGGCTTCAACCCATTTGCTAAAGTGATCTATGGCTACCAAGATGAATTGACCCCCAGACCTAGAACAAGGGAAAGGTCCAATAGCGTCAATACTCACAGTGTGGAAGGTATGCTTAGGAGGGATGAGCTTGAACTGATGTTGTGAAGGTCAGGGTTGGTGGAGCTGACAAGAATGACAGGAGGTGAGGACATCAGGGATTAGGAGGCCCATATTCTCCCAATAGAAGTTTTTGCACAACCAGTCATGAGTTTTTGCTATGCCTCCGTGTCCCGTGTAAATGTGGGCTTAGAGGATGATGGCAAACCTCATGCTAGGACTGACGTAGGGTAAATAAGTGTTGTTGACTTTCTTGAAGAGTTATCTATCTCAAATCACAGTATCCTTTGATAGGGCTTGCAGTGCCAGACAAATTTCTTCTAGATCAGTGTTCCAGGAGTCAGGATACCCTATCAACTTGTATAGGCAATTGGCGTCAGCAGAATGGATGGCTAGTATAGGCATCCTTGACAAACCATCAGCATTCTGGTGTTGCGCATCAGGACAATGGACTACAGTGAAATTGTATCCTTGCAGGCGTAAGGCCCAGCGGGCTAGTCAACCTTTGGGCTTCTTTAATTGCTGCAGCCACTTAAGGGACAAGTGGTTGATAACTACCATGAAGTGAGTCCTGTAAATGTAGTGCTCAAACTGTTTTACTGCATGCAGAACAGCTAGGCATTCTTTTTCTGTGACACTATAGTTCTTCTTGTGTTTGTTGAGGACTCGTGAAGAATAGGCCACAGGTTGGTCCACGCCTTCATTGTCAAGCTGGGCCAAGATAGCACCCACAGCTACTCCACTAGCGCAGTGTACAAGATGAACTCCTTATTGTAATCAGGGTAGACTAGGATGGGAGCCTCCTTGAGTTTGGCTTTCAGCACTTCAAAAGACTGTTGTTGGCTGTCAGTCCACTCAAAGGGTACATTGCAAAGGAGCTGGACAAGGGGTTTGTTTAGTTCAGCAAAACCAGGGATGAATTGTCAATGTACCCCATCATACCAAGAAAGACTTGGACCTCTCATAGGTTTGTGGGGGCTGCATCTTGTCAATGGCTTCCACCTTATTTATCATAGGGTGTATACCAGTTTGGGTGACCTTGTGGCCCAAGAATTCAAGTTGTTCCTTGAAGAAGGAGCATTTAGAAGGTTTGAGTTTTAAGCTTGCCTCCCAAATTTTGATAAAGAAAGCTTTGAGGTGGTCCAAATGGTTGGTAAAGGTGGATCCAAACACAGTAATATCATCAAGGTATACAAGGACGCAGGAGAGTTTCATATCTTGTAAGATGGAGTCCATAGCCTGTTGAAATGTAGCCGGGGCGTTGCAGAGTCCTTGGGGCATACAAGTGGGTTCATAAAAACCTTCTGAAGTGATAAGCACAGCCTTCTCTCTATCTTCAGGAGACAAGTTGACCTGCCAGTATCCTTATACTAGATCCATAGCAGAGAAAAACTTTGATCCCCCTAATTGTCCAAGAGCATCATCAATTCTAGGCAGAGGATAAGAGCCCTTTTTGATGAGCAAGTTTAGGCGGCGGTAATCCATCACAATGCAGTGGCTTCCATCCTTCTTTTTTAGGATCAACAATGGGGAGGACCAAGGGCTCTGAGAGGGAGCTAGTAGTCCAGCATCCAAGAGCTGTTTAAGCTCCTTAGAGATCCAAGCATCTTCTACCCTGCTGTGGTAGTAAGGTTTGGCACAAAAGGGCGGAGCATCACCCATATCTATCTGGTGAATAACCCCCTTTGCTAGACCATAGTTGTTGGGTCCAGAGGCAAAGATATCCTTAAACTGATCTAGCAGTTCCAGAACATCTTTTTGTTGAATTTATGACAGTTGAGGGAAGTCTGCGGCAGTGAACAGGGAGAGAACCTGAGGGTCTCCTTAAGGCAAGTTGAAATCACTAAACGTTCCAAAGGGGTAGAGGGACGCCACTTGCTCTGAACCTAATATGCGGCCATGCCCAACAACCTGGCCCTTGGTCACCTGCCTGAGCAGGACAGTCAGGTTAGCCAATAACAGCTTCACAGACCCCTTATGAGTCCTGTCCAAAATCCCAGGGCAAAACCAAGGCTCTTTACGGCTTAAGGAATCAGGTGAATATAGCTCCAGAAATGACTTTTTGGGTAGTTCATAGAATATCTGAGAGTTTATAATCCCTTGTGAGCCAGGCGGGATAGTGAAAGCTGCAGGGGCAAGAAGAGGCACACCTTCCTCTTCAGGACAGGAAGGAGGAGGGGAATGCATATTGAAATAATGAGTCCTTTACTTGATTGAGAAGATACCTGTGGGGTACTTGAGCACACAAGTCTTAAGACGTTTACCCAGGAGACGCGGGGGTTTTCAAATATTAGAGGGATCTCATACCCTAAGAGCAATAGGTACCCATCTCAAAGGTTCACAATCCCATTGTACTCTCAAAGGAATTGTGTACCAACCAGGAGATTTTAGCTTTTTTTCTAGGACAACATCAGAAGTTGCAATAAGAAGCTTCCCAAACCTCATTGGCAGGGCAGAATAGGCACCAATGGCTTGGGTTTGGACCATGTCAGCTGTACCATATGACTGAGTGTAGTTGAGGTCAGGGGCCAGTTTAAACTTATTTATTATCTTGGACAATACCACATTAACTGGAGAGCCCGTGTCCAATATAGCCTTGATTTTAACCTTTTGGATCAATACTTCCACACGGGAAGTATCTTACCCAAAGGGGGGCAAGACAGCCAGAATGTCTTGAGCAGCTTCTAATTCATTCTCCCATTTGGCCAACATGTATTGTAAGGCAGGAATTTCCTTATACACAGTCTACAAGGGGAGAGATATGGTCAAATTCTGAAAGAGAGCTTCTGCTAGCTCAGCAGCCTCTTCAGAGGAATCTACCAAGACAGGGGTAAAATGGTCCAGTGCTAAGTAAGGAAGAGCCACTGTGGCCTTAGCTTCACTTGAAGATGGTTGTTGGGAATTTTGACCAAGCAATGATGCCAATTATAACAAAGCCCATGGATTGGGACTATTGCAACCAAATCCATAAATAAGTAGTACAAAATACAATGATACTAATTATGGCAGAGCTTGCAGATATGAATTGCAGCTACCAAACTACATAAATTGGCAGTATAAACTATATGCATATTGAATCAACATTAGTCTGCTGACCTGAGCCTTAAACTAGCCAATGATAAGCGCTGCCACAGCAATTAAATGAGACATGATTTGTTGCTGCAGTGCTTTAAAAATACACAAGCGCCACAGCACTGCCTAGCAATTGGATTAGGCGCCAAAGCGCCAACTACTTTTATGTCAAGTGCCGCCTGGCAAATATTGCAAGCGCCAAGGTGCCACTTTAATTTTACATCAAGTGCTGAGGTGCTGGGTTTGATTCCCCATAATCTTGAATTCCCATATTTAGCACATTAATAAGCATTAAGCTTGCAGTATGCCAGAGAAGTAGGAAGTGATCCTGAAGTACTAAATTATTCTACGCCAGCAAGGATCACCTGTGCTGGGTGAAGATGAAAATATTCTATTGGTTAACATGCAATAAGCACCAAACCTAGATTAATATTTCCCTAATTTGGGGTATGTTGGAATGTCCTAGAAGACATTGCTAGCAGCCCAGAGATTACCCTTGTAGAAGTTATAAGAAGAATTAGTCATTCACAATAAAATGATCTTTGAACCATCTTTATGTTATCCTTAATATGGTTGATCTTTATCCTAATCCTTAAGTGCTTCTGCACAATCAGAAGCCATTGCTGGGAAATAATCATGGTTCCGTTCAATCTTGGCTCTTCTGATACAGTACTACTCATATCCTCACATATGGCTGTATTCTGGAAAATGTCTTGTGCCCTATAATCTCAAATAATTGTGGCTCTGTAAAGAAAAAAGCGCAGCAATAGTTGAGTTGTATTTGTGGTTTTCCCTGAATGTAGCTTGTAAGGGACAGAAACTGTCTCTGGGACTGCCAGCACAGAGTAGCTATAACCATCAGACTCATTGCAGTCCAAATCTTTGGGTTCAGAATCACTGGAGAGCTTATGGAACAAGTAAAGGATAGTTGGGCCAGTTGAGGAGGAAGATTCCTTACCAGAAGGGGGATCAGGAGGAGATGTGGGAGATAGGTCAGCAGAGAGTGCCTCTTCCTCTAAGCTGACTTTTATTTTCCTGCCTGCTCTTTTAGGTCAGAACCCTCTACCCAAGGGTTGGTGCAGGTACTTGAGTGGTGTCCTATTTGGCCACAGTTATGACAACCTTGCCTTTTAGTCTGTCCACCTGAACCCAGTGTCATGATGTGTGGCGTACAAGAGGTAGACCAGCATTGCTGGCTTTATTTTCACGTACCACCATACCCTCATGGGTCAAATGCATGTCTTGCAAGAGAGTATTGATACTCTTTATTGAAGTAAGGGAAGACTTATGGGCCTTGAAGTGTAGACATATGAGTTGGTTCACCTTCAAAGCGTTCAAACATGCTGTGTACACTTCCCAAGGAGTTAGCTGTCAACTGGTGATTAACTATTGGCCTTCAATGTAGAAGCAATCTGCAAACCCATCCAGATTTTCTTTGGGTTTAAATAAAATGTGCATAAAAGCATCTTTCTTTACCTCCAAGCTGAGATTGTCTCCAAATTCCTCAATAAGGAGGCGCTTCATGTCCTCCCAAGTGACAATGGAGGGGAGCTTGGGGACCACCACTTCTTGGCATGTGGGATGGAGAGAGGTGAGGATATGTTTCTTTTTGAGTTCATCAGTAGCCCTATACATTACAGTCTTGTAAATTTTCAGAAAGGCAGCAATGGTAGAGGTTTTAGGGTAAAATATCTGTTTTAAGGTTGGCTTGTAGTTTGGTTCAATGGACAAGGAGGTGGATTGGCTGCTGTCACCTGGGTTGAGAACGTTGATGTGAGAATTGCCCTCAAGCTCAGATTCAGCAGCAGGTTGTCTAGACCAGAGGAGTCAAAGGCTCTCATCTAGGGTATCCAAGGTAGAGCTGTTCTTTCCACTAATATCTCTAGCAGAAGCAGCTCCTAATTCATCAATCTTGATCTGTTTCACCAATAGAGTGCCAGAAATCCCATTGAGGCAAGTGGTCAGGGACGTGGTTTGAGCAATCAAAGGGATGACCTGTCCATTCATTGTATTGGTCAACCAAGAGAGGTTTTGTATCTCTCTCTCCAATGTGTCCTGCCTATCAGCGACATCATTTGTTACTTCTGCTAGCTGATCCAGGGTGAGAGCAATGTTGACCCAGGGTTGGCCTTCCCTGCCAGGGCAACAACCATGATTACCATGAGTGGGAGTACTAGCAACTTCAGCTTCTTCTTTACCTTCATATTCAGAGGACAAATCATCAGGTTAGAGAGGTGTTGTCTCAAGTACTTGATTTCTCCTTGCAAGGTAGCTACTTGGTTGGTGAGCAAGGTAATGCAAGGGTCAGGCATAGGTTCTAATGGAGGACCGTTATGAACAGAAGATTGACATTAAGTAGTAGCTTTGAGCTCATCTATGGCTTCCAATACCTTGGCTTCAAAGTCAGACGGGACCTCAACAGAGAAGCAGGAGTAGTCACCTTGATGAATGCTACTCTATCATCTATGTAATTTTGTACTTGATGCAGAGTGTTACCTAGTGCAGCCTTATCCAGACCATATTGGTGTTGTAGATGGCGGCCCCAGGTATTGACATGAGTCCCAACCAGTTTGAGCTGGGAATTAATATGCTTCCAAAATTGGTCAATTTTGGTAACCAGAGTCTCAAAATCCTGATGATGCTTTAGAAGTGAGGCCTCAATTTGGCCACGCCATGTTGCTTGATTCTCATCCAATTTGAAACGTTGATCCTTGATACACCCAGGGAGCAAGGAGCAAAGAGAGTTCAGTGATGAGGTTAGGTACTTCTGAGAGGCCAGTGAGTCACTCTGGTTATTCAAAATACACACAAAGAGGCTTTTTGACTGTCAGGAATTTATACTGACTTTGTTCTACCTTGGATATCTTGGCGGCCTGCCAAGCCATTTATTGGAGAAGCTTCCAATATTACTAGCAGGCTTAATTGATCTGAGAAGCCTTTGTGAAGTAGATTTGGATCACTTATTACAAGAACAACTGGGAATACTATAGACTCCAATTACAACTGGTTCCCAATTGGCTAGAGTTATTCTATAATACTCTAGCAAACCACCTGGTTAGTTATTATGGGTTTCCCTGAGGATCAAAAGGAACATGTCCAATTCACACTAGCAAACCGCCAGTGCCATTGCAAATCCATGCAAGAAAAGTCACCTAGGAACAAAGTGTCATGCACTAAAAATAGAGTCATAAATTAGGCTGCCACTGCCGGCACACTAATAGATTATTTATCACTCTATGGCAATTAGTACCCAGCACAGGGTATTATGATATAGAATCCCATGCCATTGCATGGATGCCTAACTCTGGGGGTTGATGCTGGCGGTCTGGGGGTGAAAAAACTACCAAGCAAGAGTTAGATGTGCCAGATGATCTTATCCTGGCAAGAGAGCGCTGGCTCTATAAAAGCCCTTCCATTGGACTAATAGAAGACAGACAATAATACCAAGATACTACTGTAGAATATTTTCATGGTATAAGAAGATATCTGAGTTTGAAGACCATTGTCAGTACTCAAAGAACTAGCAAGCTACCCGTTTAGAAAGCTGCTTGGAAGGTGCCTCCCTTGGATATTGCCAGCCGTTGCCTTGCCAGGGAAATACCAGATGTTGCAATTAAAGCTTGTCTTCATACAAGCATCTATCAACACAATGACCAAGATATCCCAATTACTCAATAAAACAAATCATAATAAGAGCGCCAGGTCTGAGAGCAGAACATAAAGTTATGACAGGGACCATTATTGATAGGCCATATTTTGAGCATGGTTGTTTGAGAAAGCAGTGGCTACAACAGTTAAAAGCTGGTTCTGGGATCCTAATGCAAGTTGATGGTGAACCAGGACGGGTTGGATAAACTGGTTGACTAACACGCCAATAGTATCCATAGACTCTATCAGCGCGCAGGGGGAGACCAAAATCCAAGAGGAAGGAGTACAGGTCTTTGGAAGCGTACAAGGGACAGAGACCAGGGATAGTGTGCATCACCACAGTTCCTGAGTGGAGGAGAGAGCAGGTGACAGCATGAGCTTGCTCATAGTTGAAAGAGAAAGCTGGAAGGGGGTCACACAGGCAAGGGCAACAGCACCAGTACCATGGGAGTTGAGGGGGCTTTGGTGATGTCTTCTTCTAGAGGAGGACTAGAAACTTTAGGTTGTTCAGGTACTTCAGAAACAAGGAGAGAAGGACCAGAGAATGCAAGTGGGAACAGGGTAACCAAGGGGCTTGAAGCCCCTGTAGTAAGCATCATTTTGTTGTTTTTGGCTCCTGGGGACAAGATCCAGGGGGACGCAGCAGGAAATCTTTATAATTAAAGATTTGAGGTTCAAAGCTAGCCTTGGATTAGCCTACAGGGCAAAATTAAGAGCACATACCTTAATTTCCTGGAATACAAGATAAGGAATTTCTTTTGGCAAAAAGGAAAGGAAAAAGCTTAAAGAATATTAAAGCCAATAAAATGTGGATAAACCTGTCTTTATTAAGAGAAATACTTCTACTTAAATAGTAGACAAGAGTTGGTGATCACTCATTAGATAGACAGAGTGGCAGAAGGGGTCATGTTGGGATGAGGCCATACCAGGATAAGTCACAGGTAGGTATGATATTCCAGAATGGGTGGATATTGAACTAGACCCATTTGCAGAAGGGGAGGAATTCCCAAAATCAAAAACAAAACTACCCAAATCTTTGCACATATCATTATTTGAAGTCCATATCAAAATAGCATTAATGGTGCAATTTACAACAGGGGTTTACCACATTTTTTTAGGCCTGCTATGTTTATTTTGGTTAGATATAAAAAGGTTGATAGAGTTTACAAAAGGAATTTTATCATGGCTCTTGCTGTAAATTCAGAACCTAAATTTAAAAATGCAGGATTGTCAAATCCTTGGTCCAAATTTTGAATCACTTTTGCAGGCAACTCAGCTGTATGAAAATTAAAATATTTAATAAAATCAACCATTTAATTTGACTTTTTTGATTTATTTAAATTGGCAAATTTCAAATTTCTTGAGCAGATAACTCAACTAACAAAAGACAAAACCCAACAAATAAATGTGGGATACATGAATCAGAAATGTGGGATTCTAATGTACAATTTGAGATTTCCTGTATATCAAACAAATCATAGACATCATGTAAAAATTAATGGATCTAAAATTGCAGGATTGTCAAATCCAAGAACCAAGTTTCAAATCATAATTGTAAGGAATTTGAAATAAATATAATTTATGGGTGTCTCAAAAAGGATGTTAAAGAATTTAGAGTGGATTTGTGCTGATTCTTTTAGGAATCATAGGCATTCTCAAAAATCACCCTATTCCATTTTAGGTTGGCTAAAATTTAGATCCTAATATTCACCAACTTAACATACTTAAAAATAAAATTGATTAAAACATACACTTCTCTTTTTGAGTTTAATTTTTTAATAAAAATTTATTATGTCTTTGTTCAATAAAAACCAAATGAACAAACTGTTTCCTTGCCTTGACAAAATCATGCAGGGCTACAGTGGTCCTCCAATGATAAAGCCTCTGTCTATGGTCACTCCTAACCCTCAGGCCTCTCCTCAAGCACTACTCAGGAGTGTGTTCTTTCTCCCACGTCCTCAAGCATGGCCCTGTTTGCCCATCACGCACAGGCAGCTGCTAACCCAAATCACATATCAACAATGGCATCCAGAGCCAGCCAAGTGAGTCACAGGGTCACCCATAAACTCATAATCCAGAAACAGCCAATCAGATGGCACTGCCAGGTTCCCAAGACAGACACATCCCACCTCCAGCCAAACAGCCTGCAAGACGCAGAAGAAAATTGACCACCCCAGAAATTGTTCTAAAAATGGTTGAAAAGCAAGGGGTGCTTATGTCTCTTGGGGAAATTGTGGCCGTGATGGGTTTTGCAAAGTCCACTGTAGCTGCAACCCTACAAGCCCACGCCAATTGTGGCCCCCCAAGAAGACCCCAAATGGTACCTGTACTTCAATCAATGGTGAAAAAGCACATCCCCTCATGATGGCTATCATGGAACGTGGCCTGTGGATGCCCCTGATCCAGGTTTGTCTCATACTGGGACTCCATGGCATTTTCACAAATAAAAGAACAGTCAATTCATGAATGTACAGAGTTATGGTTGCCGCAATAATCTTATCCAATCAGGTTTTCAGTGGTCCTAGTTTGATGGATAATGACCTCTACAATTCAACAATCATTAAGTTTATAAAAGGGAGGGCAATAAGGATGCATAATGACATCATCTTCTTGTTTTATGCCAAGATTTCTGCAGGTATCCAAGATTATGGAGAAAAGTGTATCCAATCTGACGTCTACAAGTGTGGCCCAATCTTGTATTGTTTTTTCAGAGTTTTATTGGCAGTTTCCCCATTGGGCATCAATTATTACTCAGCAATATCAAACACCTCATATGACTATGCCTACCAGATAGAGCCAAGGACATCCTGAAGGAGTGGGCTATCCAACACGCAGTGTACACAGTTGTACTTAGTGCAGAGATGGAGCAGCGGGAATGGACAGCCAAGGAAATTAGGGCTGTGGGCATACCTGTTGGTCCTACCCCATCAACCACAATGACATGCATCTTGCAGATGTATGTATTTACAATTTTTGTTCAGCTCTCAGGCGCTCAAAGCCTGCCACTTACAATGAACTGTGCTCCCAAATTGAGAAGGAGTATGAGCTTTTCCCTTTCATATTTGTCCAGGACTTATAAGATCTCATCAGCTTCTATCCAAGTGATAGTGATAAGTTCAGAAAGGACCACTGCCTCCCCCACAATCATTTATTTGGTTTGTCAAGCCCAAATATGTGACAGAAGGAGAATTTGAGCAATTGAAGTAATCAGAACTTGACGCCTCTTCCCAGTCAAAAAACTCTGTCTACCCAACCCCCCATCAAGATCAAGTCACCTGCCTTCCAACCCTGACTCCCAAGCCAACACTTATTCCCTCCCCACTACCTCTGATGCCGTCCCTTTCACAGGCGCAGATGATGGCAGCATACATTCTGCTCATTTCCTCCCCTACTTGTCCTTTGATGAGTAAAATAAAATCTTTCTTTGTGGAAAATTATTAAAATTGATATTATTTATTTTGATTTAGAATTAATAACATGTTCCTTTTACATTATTGACATTCTCATAATCAATGAAATGTTGTACATTTTATAATAAAATATAGTTATTTGCATGAATATTTTTCATTAGCAATGATAAATTAAGAACCACAAATATAAATTTTGCATTATAATATTACAATTAGACATCAACTGTCAGGATACCAAGAGTACTGTGGAGCTCTAGCAGGCAAGGGAGGAGTCAAAGTAGGTACTGGCATGGCCCACCAGATGATGGGACCTAACTTTACCAGGTATTAAAGGGCCTTCCCAGCCACAGCCTAGACGCTGGTAAGGCAGAATCAATTGACCCTGTGAGCGCCAGATAAAGCACTCTCAGAAATTGACTACTCTGGCCAGTGGCATCAGAAGTGGGTGGGGTTGAGATGGTCAGTTTGGGTGTTGGGGGTGGTTTCATGGGGACCAGGTAGCTAGCAGGATTATTGTAGTTCCTGTTAAAGATCAAAGGGTATATGGTGAATTCTCTGCTGTCACAGAAAATTTAATAGGGTACCTCGGGGGGCGTTTGGGCGGGCGTACCACTGCAAGTCTTCCAAGGTCCAGGGTTTGTGATCAGGATTTAAGAGATACTCAGTGAAATGCACAGGGCCAAATGGGGCATTGGGTGGATAGTATTAGTCAAAGGCTTTGGTTTTTTTTAACTGGAGTCTGTCTATCTATCCCAGTGGAGGGGTACTGACACTTTGGTTTTTGCAGATGGAAGAGTATCAAAAATAAGTATGGAAGCAGATTGGTGAACCAAAAGTCCATACCAACTTTATTTGGTAAGGATGACAATACAGAACTTTTTCAGGTGCTTCTGATTTATATACTTACTCACATGCAAGTGCATCTGGGCATTCTTCTGGTGCTATCTGTGTGGCAAGGCTTGGCATCTCAGGTTCTGCTGTTTGGTTGGCTGCTTCATGGCCATTTTTGGGGTTTTCAGGAACAGTTGTTTGGCTTTTTGGTGGTCCATCTTGGATTGACTGGTCATGGTTCTGGCAGGTTTGGCTTCTGGAATTATGGGATTATGAGGTTTTTCCCAATTCAATCACCATTTTTGGTCTGGCTTGACAGGCTTTCCTGGGTCTAAAGAACTTGATTAAAAAAGGGGTCCCCAATTGGGGACCCCAAATTAATTAATGGGGGGTGGGCTTGAACTGGGTTTACTGGGCAGCTAAAATTAGCCTAGCCTAGCCAGGCCCAGCCAAACCCACCAAGGCTTGGGTGTATCTTTTGGGGCCCAGAACAGGCCCTGCAGCTGCCACCAGGGCAGGAATGGTTCCCGCACCTGGATTTTTGCTTTTTGAAGCACATCCAGGTGCAAGTGAATCTCCCCTGCCTGCTAGCCCTGCCTGGTGGCTAGGAGTGGGTTTGATTCCTGCCCAGGGTCTTGAAACTGTTACTTTTGTAACATCAACTCTTTATATTTTGATATTATGTGTGTAACTCAATGTATGTTATTTAATAAAAAACATTGTAATGAGGTCTTTTTCATTGTAATTTATTGAAATGGACTGTGTTTATATTAGAGAGCCATAAATATTTAGTACAAATATTGATACATAGAGCATTTTACAGCCTTTATATTTATCTATTGTTAACAATTATGTAAACTTTCTAGTTGGATTTTGTGAATAATAATGTGATGGATCAATAAATTAATGTTTATTATTATTAATTGACTAATTTTCTTTGCTGTGGCAATTGTGTATTTATGATAGTTATGTACTGGTATCCAATTGGTTAGTTTCACATCCAATCACATAGGTAATAGGAAACATGGTTGCCACCCCAACCACATCTGGTCTTGGGGTTGCAACCATGTTTTCCTATTGTCTATGCAATCAGATGTGAAACCAACCAATTGGATACTAGTGTTTAAATATCAGAAAATGCACAATAACCACAGCAAATAAAATAAGCCAATTAATACTAATAAACATTGATTTATTGATCCATCACATTATTATTCACAAAATCCAACTAGAAAGTTTACAGAATTGTTACCAATAGGTAAATATACAGACTGTAAAATGCTCTATGTATCAATATTTGTACTAAATATTTATGGCTCTCTAATATAAACACAGTACATTTATATAAATTATAATGAAAAAGGCCTCATAAAAATGCTTTTTATTAAATAACATGCATTGAGTTATTCATTTAATATCTAAATATCAAGATTTATTGCATATATTCAATATTATAATATAATTTATACATTTTTTGTTCTTAATTTATTATTGATAATTAAAAATATTCAGGTGTTGATGGTAGTACTATAAAAACTGGGTTTTTGATGTAATTCAAACAAAATATCAAATATCTATAAATTGATAAATGAATTAGAAGCACACCTGCAAAAGATTTTTAAATGGAAAATATCAGGGAAATATTAACAAGAAAGCTGGGTAATGGGGGCCAGCTATTGATCCATCCAAAGGAAGATGCTCTGGATAAACTAGAAAATATTATAGATAAAAAAGAACAAAGAAGTTTTAATCAATCTACAGGGGAAAATCTTATCAAGTCTTAAGTTCAATGACACAGTCTGAAATTTGTGGGAGTTCTGGCAAGGGGCCAAAGAAAACAACAAGAAAATCAAACTGATTGAAGGAACTGAAATCTCTAAGGAAATAAACACTAATAAAGAGGAAACTAATCAAATGGAAATAGATGAAAACAAAGCAGAATCAAGAAGTAGAAGTGCTTCAAGAAATACTGAAAATCTATCTAATGAAAATCAAGAGGAAGAACAATTAGCACAGAAAATTAGGAAGATAAGACCCAGAAAAGCAAATGAAGAGCAGTCAACACCTATGAAGTTTGCTGAAGAGCGCTGGTGGCTGAGGGGGCCGCGGGAGAAAACAGTAAGTTTTTTATGCTTAACTTATATTTACTTTAGTTATAACAAGGAATGGGGACAAGGTTGCTGAAGTGGCAGCCTTTACGCCCAGCTGGTTTTATATGGGTTACCAATCACTGGTAGCCCCTGTAAAGCAAATAAATAAAAATGAAATTAAATAAATAATTCAAATGAATATGAATAATTTTGCAAATATATAAGCAAAAGCAGGGAATATTTACCACCTGTGGGGTGCTTGCCAAGGATTAGGGAGGCATATGAAATAGGAGCAAATATCAATTTAAAATAAGATGACTAAAATTTGCAGGGATATCAAGATAAACTTTGATGAATATATTTATGAAAGTATCCAACATTTTACCTTTTCAAACATAAATGAATATGAAAAAATCTAATAAAAACTGACTTTCAAATAGGAACTGAATATCTTAAAACTGACATTTTTAATAAATTATTCAAAGCATTATCAAAAAAAGTTGGGACACAGTCCTTGTAATAATTAAGCCTTTATTTATTTTGTTTTCCAAGGCATGGGGGCAGATACAAGTCAGGCGCCTCCTGTTACAATATTCAAATTCAGTCAAACATCCTATATAAACAGATCAGTTTGAGTATTCAAAAAATTGTGCATGTTCTCAGAAAAAAGACACCTTGCAAAGAATTCATGTTGCGGTATACCTGGGAATCCTCCTTCACTGCATATTAAAAACTAACATCAAAAAGTTGGAGGATGTTTCTATTCAAATTGATATATGCCTATTAGCACTAGAAAGCCAGAAGACACCACAGGGGTATAGGACAGTCAAGCATGTCCTGTACGGCTCCTTTGCATTGGCATTGTTGTATGGGCACTACATGCCTCCCAAAAAGAACCTGTTAATTGATTTGCTTACCTGATTGCCTTTTATTAAGCGTTCAGCAACCACCAGGGTGCAGAGCACCACCCCTCTTGCAATTGCATCCAGAGTTGTCCACCACATACAGAAGAGTATGTGGATCCAATTTGACACATTAACAGAAAATTTGATTTGGGGTACAAACCCCCAGAATAATCACATTCCTTTTACAAGTTTCATATCCCTAATAAATTTTATTCCCTTACAATTTACTTTTTTTAAATGTTAATATTTAAATACTAAAATTTAAAAATTAAAATTTTAATATTGAATTTTAATATTGAATTTTAATATTAAAATTTTAATATTTATTTGTAATATTGAAATTTAATATTAAAATTTTAATATTGAATTATAATATTAATATATTAAAATATATTATAAGACAGTAGTTATAGTAAGTAAACACATGAAATGATAAAATATGATTTAATAATGTGTTTATTTAGTTGCTTGTTGAGTATGGGTTCATATATTACATAGTTAAACAACAAGAACTTAATTTATCCACATCAAGCTTCCTTCTCCACTTATGTTTAAACAAATGATTGTTTCAAACTCAAATTACTTTTCCCTTGTAATATGATTTGATGAATAGATTTGCTATGCTTAACCCGCATCATAAGTACTAATTAGTAAGAGATACATGAAAATCATTGGTTTTCATGTCGTGTGGCTATAGTGGCACTAAATCAATAAGATCAGATGATGACTTGCAAGGTCTAGTTTGTGGCTTAAAAAAAGCTAAAGTACCAAAAAGGGTTCACAATTATTTAAATAAAATTAATCTGTTTATATCTTTTTAATCTATTTATTTGTTAACGCAACAATCAATAAAATATTTAGTGCATTACAATAAAAATATGTATTTATATATCTAGTATAATTAATTTTACTTAACTTTTGTATGTATTCTTATATGTCTATAAAACAATTCAACATCACGTTATACTATATAATTAATGATTTTTGAGTCCCAATAAAAACAAAATAAATTAATAAAAAACAAATATATAAATCTGGAGCACCCATTTATCTGATTGGCTTGGAGTTGAGGGTTTTGGAAGAAAGGATTCCAAGTGCTTGTAAAAAGCTGTCACCACATTGGATGACATCACAAATTGGCTGATCTCAAGAATGTTGAAGAGATCCTTGGTGTCCTGAGGGAGGCCTTTCTTCACCTTATTCTCAATCCAAACAAACACCTCCTCAATTGAATTCAGGAATGGGGAATATGGCAGGAGGAAGAGAAGTCTCATTGGAAAATTGGTAAGTCAGTGGCTGGAGGTGTGGCTGTTTTTGTTGATGGGGGGAATTTGGACACAACCAGATCTACTTTGTAGAGCCTGACATTATCAAGCACAACAACGTTTGTTGTGCCGCTATAATTTATCCAAAGGTACTCCTTGACAGTTTGGAGAAAATTGAGAAAGGTCCTGCTGTTATGGGAGCCCTAAATCATTTGGTATTGATCCAACCCTCAAGGAAAAAGAAGCGCTACCATAGAATAGGTCTGGGAACAGACAGCTGCATGATGTGCTACACCATCCTTGGACCCCTTTTCAGTCCACCCATGCCTAGACCTGAGTGAGGAGGAGAATGATGATTCATCTATGTAGAAGAGCTTGACATTCCCAGTCTTCTATAGGGCCAGATAAGTCTTGGCATAAATGTGTTGGTCCTCAATGGTCTTCTCACTGTTTCTGTTGTACAGAGAAACTGCAAGTATCTTCCACAAGAAGCCCAAATTGACCATTGCTTGGTAAACAAGGGTTTTAGAGGCAGGGTGCCCAAACTCTGTGGTGAGCATTGATTGGACAACAAGCATGTTAAGGTGGCAATCCTTGGTCACCCACTTCCTGATTGCCTTGATATGGGTGGGCTGAAGTATGCTGGGCTGCTGCTAAGCCTTGGTGGATTTTGAAATTTGACCAGTGTTGTCATATTTGGCGTTGAGGTTGCCAATATATCTGGATGTGACTCCAAATTGGGATGCAATATCCCAAAATGCCATTCCCCAGTACAATAAGTTGAGGATAGCTTCACGCTCACTATTTGTCACCAACGCTGGCCCTTGGCAGGTACCACAGCATCTTTGCTGGCAGGCTCAACACAGGGGATGAGGACCTTTGTGTAGAAGGTGGGATCACTCTTACTTGCAGTAGTGCCATTAATGGTGGAATAAGTCACAGGCACATATGGCTCCTCAGTTGTGACCACTGGCTCATAGGAAGTGTCAAAACACAGGGCAGGAAGTGGCAACTCTTGGATCAAGAGTGTGGGGCCAGGTGACAACTGGGTACACAGTGGAGTTGTAAGTAACCTCAGTGTTCCCGGTGACCCTAGTGTATGAGGCTTTTGTGGCAGGCCTTGAGAGTGGCTTCTGTCTAGTATTTAAGCTGGTTGTTATGAATTATGATTTGGGAGGTGGTTAGCTGGAGCTGACACCTTGAGAGGCCTGTGTGTTGGCATGACTCCCTTCAATTTGTGTTCTGGGTCTATTCTTGGACCCTCTAGGATACCCTTGTAGACAGGCTGCCTGCGGGCTAGAGCATGAGCTGGTTGGGAATGTGATTGTCTGTCCATAAGAATAAAATAAAAATATATTTTTTAGATTAAATATTTATTTATTTTGGTTTTTGGTTTAGTTGTGAGTAGTTATTTTCTCTTGATTTAGCCTTGAATAGTAACAGAATTTCTATATATGTGATTTGAAGTGTATAATATTGTATACTTTCCTGGTCTGGATAATTTTAAAGTTTAAGCACCTTTTATGTCTAAACATGGTTATTGAGATTGAATTTTTAGTGTGATTTTAGTCATTGTGGAGCTTCTTTATTTGGTTTAGTGTTTCCTAGTGTGCTTACTGTACAAAAAATTTGTATTCTAGTTCCTGCAATTAATATTTGAGTTTACTAGTAGCATTCAAGAGTGATTTTAAATTTGGTTCTTGGATTTGATAATCTGCAATTTCAAAAAATATAGTAAACTTAATGAAAATTATTAATGGATTTGAACGCTTCAAATCTGATTCCAGTTAGTTCATTTTGTCCATTGGAAATATGCAGTTTGACTTGAACTTTGCAAAGTGTCTGAGTTCCTGCATTTTTAAAAATTGAAATAAATACACAAAAAATAATTTTAATTAAAAAAGGCATCCCGCAAAATTGATTCAAAATTTGGACCAAGGATTTGACAATCCCACATTTTTATGTTCAGGTTCTGAATTTACAGTAGCAATCCATAAGATGTAACACGGACACTAAGACATTTCATCAACCCCAAGAAGATTAAATAGAGACCAGTCTTCACAATAGAAGGTCAATTTAACAAATCAACTTCTAGATCTGGATATCTATCTGCATCAACTGTATGATTAAAACTATTGCCAATCAAAGCCTATATGATACTATAAAAGTTGCTTAACTGGTGATACAGGAAAGCAAAGGGAATCATCAAATATGCCAATGGACATGGAAATGAAGAGTTCAAATTAAAACATACAAGCTAAAAAAGCAAGCTTCCAAACACAACAAGTACCTTTTGGGGTGCAAGTCAAACAATCTTAATCTGATACTGAGCTAGGAGACAGAAGGTACTTATTTGCTCAAGTGGAACTATGGTAAAGGTAAATAGACTTGGCCATTAGCCTAAAATGTAAAAAAATCCCAGTAAGCTTTGAAGGTAGGAATCTGTCAAGAGTCCCTACCAAACCAACAGAGATAAAAATAACCGCTTAAGGTTAAGAGAGGAGAAAGCATACCCTAACCAAATATGGTTAGAGTGGGGCAGAGGAGCACCAGGGAGCTTGGTGAGGACATAAAAAAGCTGGAGCAAAATATATGGGGTTGGGGACTTAAACCACAACCCAAAAGCTTCTGTCTTTGGACTATATGATCTAAACTTTTTGGGGGAAAGGTAAGATTTGAAGCTGAAATACCTACTAGTACAAGTAAGAATTCAAGGTTAGAATCAAAAGGAGACTATTTTAAAGAGTTGTTTGAAATTAAAATAGTAACTTTAAGTATAATAAATGATTTCACAGAATCAAAAAAACAACACAAAGTTTAGATTGGCATCAACTTTAACAGCATAGCAGTTAAAGAAAATATAATCCTGGCGCCCAATGCCAAAATTTCAAACAGTAAACTCTAAGTTTAGGTATCAGGAGGAGAAAGCCAAGAAAAGCCAGGGAGAAATAATAAAGCCAGCAACCCAGAGAGTTGAAACAGGATTTTAGGGATAGGAGGTATAACAGATCAGATCAGTTCAGTAATCTTTTTTGGGGGTCATGGGTCACAGAAAGCTGTGCAGAGGCTGTGGAGCCCGCAAAATTGGCCCTGAAGCTCATGAAAAACCAGATCAACACATAAGTCAACAGAAGTTCCATCACTATGGAGGTTATTTACTGTAAACTGAAAGCATAGCCTTTTAAACTCTTATAGTTTTATTGAACTACTGGGGTAGTTCTGAGCTCTAACCCAGCCCATACAGATGTTTGGAATAAACTCTGGCATCATCAGTGAGGATCCTCTCAATCATGCTGTTCAAATCTGCCAAAAATCTTATGCTATCAAGGCTTGATCTTCTGGTCAAAAATCACCAAATTACCTGAAATATGGGGGTTTGAGGCTTTAAACATGCCCTTTTAACCTTTACCAAACATTCATCATTTCAGCTATAACCCACCTCTGGCCTATGGGGTTGATGGGTATTGGCGTAATTATCAAAGGTGTCTCTCTTAGTTTGAACTCCTTGGTTCTTGCTCTTACAGGGCTAGGAAATTTCAGTCATGATGGAACCTTCTGTGACATTCAGCACCTTAATTCCAAGTAGTCTATTTAGTGGAATTGATTAGTAAGCAGGAGGAGCAATTTCTAATAGGTATGGCAGCCAAGGGTGACACAGGGCTTGAAAGTGGAATAAAATGCTATAAGCTCTATTAATGATATCCCAAATGTTATCAGGTATTGGTATAAAGGTTGTTGCCCTTATTGGATCCAGGGCAGGGTTCTTGGCTGTTTTTTGTAAGGGCCCAGGTTTGGAAAGAGGACAGCATCAAAAGGGACACTCTTTGCTGTAAAAATAGCAGTTTAGGTGCTGAATTATACAATTAGTTGGTCTAATACTCTTTTTCTTAATTCTATACTTGTAGTTGGCATAGCAAAATCCTTTATTAAGACATAATAATAAAAGTAAATAAGACAAACAGGTTCTTTTTTTGATATGTTAGAAGGTTCTATAGTGGGAATGGGGGAATTATTGCCAAGGGAAAGAGGCACTAAAAGAATGACTTTACATATGGAGGCAATGGAGAAGTGACATTTGAAAGTGCTTGGGAAAAAAACAACCGGTTTTTACGCTCCTTGCTAAATGGAGGAAAGTGGCTCTTAAATGCTACAAATCCATTATTAGCCGCAGAGAAAAGGCTGAGCTCTATGAACAATAGATTCTTGATTAAAATATTGATTTTTAGGCACAATTAAACGAGTTTAAAGGCACAGAAAGCAAACACAGCAAAATAAGTGGGCTCTTGGGCAATTGTTCCATTGCCCTTAACATAAAATGACTATATTTTGGCTAATCAATTCAATAATGTGACACTCTGGGAGGTGAACCTGGAACCATCTGCCAGTGGTAGCCCAAGATTACCAGAGCCATATGAGGCATATGCTCTCCTGAGAAAACTGAGATGTGTCCTAGGTCATTGCCAGGGTCCAGCTGGGTTGAGATGCAATAATCCAGGTGGGGAAGCTCTGCAAGAAGGGAACTATTCTGTACTTAAGCATTTTATCTGGTAACCTGATAAGAAGGTTTCACACATTCCTAAGCCTTCTGCATAAAAAAGAGGATCTGGATGGAAATTTTTGTCCTGGGGCTGGTATAGCTCCTTGAACAGCACTATAAGATACCATGCAGGGAAACTCTTTCCCTCATAGAAAAACCTCCACCCCTTTTTACATTTTAACCATTAGATGCCTACTGATTGACCAATGATAAGCAGTATTAATTCATTTAAAGTCTACTCATTCTTCTCAGAGCTAGGATAGGAGCCATGAGGGGTATTCATCATTTTCCTTAAGGGGTAACTTTCTTAAAGGTTGTGAACAATTTATATTAAACGTACAAGGGAGAACCCTTTAGAAACCTTGTATTGTGATGTACTGTAAATTCAGAACCTGAACAAAAATGCAGGATTGTCAAATCCTTGGTCCAAATTTCAAATCACTTTTGCGGGCAACTCAGCTGAGTGAAAAATAAAATATTTAATAAAATCAACCATTCATTTTGATTTTTTTTGGTTTATTTAAATTGGCAAATTTTGAATCTATTGAGCAGATAACTCAACTAACAAAAGACAAAACTCAGCAAACAAATGCGGGATGCATGAATCAGAAATGTGGAATTCTAATGTATGATTTGATATTTCCTGTATTTCAATTGAATCATAGACATCATGTAAAAATTAATGAATCTGAAATTGCGGGATTGTCAAATCTAAGAACCAAATTTCAAATCATAATTGCGAGGAATTTGAAATAAATATAATTTATGGAAGTCTCAAAAAGGGTGTTAAAGGATCTAGAGTGAATTTTTGCTGATTCTTTTAGGAATCATAGGCATTCTCAAAAATCACCCTATTCCATTTTAGGACAGCTAAAATTTAGATGCTTGATTACAGTAGATTTTAAAAATGCTAATAATAAGGTAGAATTATATATTACAATCTATCTTATCATTAGCATTTTTAAAATCTACTGTAATCAAGTATCCTTAGTAGCAATACATGAATAAATAGTTAGTAAACTAATGGTTTATCTTTTCCCCCTCTCCTTCCTTCCTCAAAACAAAGTTTGTTTGGCCCCTGGCTACACCAGGGGCCAAAAAACTTTTAAAAAATTTCTGCATCATTAGGAGGATAGCTCATATATCATTATATGGTTTTATGGTCGCTATATTAGTGATTTAAAGTGCAGAATATTGCATCATTTCCAGTTTAGACAATTTTTCATTCCACTTAATTTCATGTCTAAACATGGCTGTTGAGATTGGATTTTTCATTTGATTTTATCCAGAGTGGAGCTTCTTTATTTGGTTTAGTGTTTCCTAGTTACTTACTGTACATTAAATTTGGATTCCAGTTCCTTCAATTATTTTTTGAGTTTACTAGTGGCATTCAAAAGTGATTTTAAATTTGGTTCTTAGATTTGACAATCCTGCAATTCCAAAAAACATAGTAAACTTAATGAAAATGATTAATGGATTTGAACGCTTCAAGTCTGATTCCAGTTAATTCATTTTGTCCATTGGAAATATGCAGTTTGACTTGAACTTTGCAAAGTGTCTATGAGTTCCTGCATTTTTAAAAATTCAAATAAATACACAAAAAAACTAAATTTAATTAAAAAAGGCTATCCCGCAAAAGTGATTCAAAATTTGGACCAAGGATTTGACAATCTCACATTTTTATGTTCAGGTTCTGAATTTACATTATTGTGCTAACACACTGCTATTGTGTTTGAGTCTTGGGGACATCATTAAATACAGCATGGCAGGAAATCTCTATGGCAAAGTAATTTAGGTCTGAGAAAGCCATTGTTACCCTTCAGGGGTGATTACAGACCAGTACCTTAATAGCCTGTGGAGAGGATATGTGATTGTTTTCCTTTAAAAAAGGAAATATACCAAAGCAAATATAAACTAATAGAGATGTGGATTGACTTAATATTGTTGTAACATCTAAAATCACTCCATTTTGGGAAAACCATTCTCAATAAAAAATGGTGGGACTCTTATCAGACATCCATCCTATACAGGGTTTAAACATTTTTGATCTCAAATGGAATACTACTAGGACAAGCCCCATGACTACCAAGAAATACATG
Organism: Entomophthora muscae; assembly: GCA_014839935.2. Classification (NCBI taxonomy): domain Eukaryota; kingdom Fungi; phylum Entomophthoromycota; class Entomophthoromycetes; order Entomophthorales; family Entomophthoraceae; genus Entomophthora; species Entomophthora muscae. The sequence continues at coordinate 117,530 of QTSX02002338.1, read as the reverse complement.
GAAAGCTACAGCTCTTAATATTACTATACAAAATTCCAAATTAACACCAAATAAAACATCATTATTTTCTCATTATTTCTTTACATTTTATTATACTTCTCTTATGTATATACACAGCAATTTTTATTATTAGTAATCAAATATTAAATAGTCTAAATTTAAATATATTGGTCACTGGGTAGACTGGGAGAGGATAATACTGGATTTTAGCTTTTTTGCTACCTGTCTTGGGTAAACCTCAGGGCGCCACGCTACTGGTAGATGGGGCATTGATGATCAGATCCACTACTATGAGTTGTGGAGGTAAGCAGAGATTGCTCTGAACAGTGGTTTTGTTAAGGCCTTGGTGCAATATTCCAAAGGACTACACCACAAGTAGAATTGGCTTACCTCAAACAGCATTACTGCTTTCACCCTTTGATCAATGTAGTAAGACATAACTGACACTAGTATAGCCCTAAGGCAAAAGGTGGCTTAAAGAGGCCTACCCCAGGAAAGGCTGATCTATGTTCTCTGTGGCAGCCAACAGCCAATTTATACGTCATATTCTGAGGAATTCTAAACCCTGCCTTTTTACTGTCATTTTAACTGGTAAGGTATCTGATCAGACATACACAGTAGGGGGTCCCAAGAAGGTGACAGTTCATACCACCTCCACCAATAGTCCTGGATTGTTATTAGGATCATTGCAAGTCAGTTGGTGGAATCTAGAATGGGTGGAAATTGGTTTACCACCCTTTATAAAAATGGGGCAACTGTTGAACTAAAGTGTAAAGCTGTCAAGCTGCGCTCTGCTATATTGAAATAGGTGATAATTGGCGGGAGGACTTTATTATAAGAGACTTGCAAATCAAGATAAGCAGGAGTTAGAGCCTGGACATTGCAACAAGGTGAAGTGCAGTACTTTTCCCCCTGTTTTAGGATGATGCAATTTTAAGTCCTCCTGAAACTTAAAAAGAGAGGGCTTAAATCTTAATGTTCAAAAAAATAAAGATATAAACTTTGATTTATTTAAAGAAATTTCTCTTGAGTACCAGAAGCATTGATCCATGTGTCATTGGCGGATGTACCAGTGTGACATACTGCTGGTAGAGGCGCAAGACTCTTACTGAATGATCTTGATCCAGATTTTTAAAAATGGAACACTTCATGTCAAAAGCATAATCCCTCTGTTTCACATTCATTAGTTAGTACTAGATTAAAGGCCAGTCTACTCAAAAGTACTTAAAAATTTTGGCTTACAACAGACCTCCTTCAAGATTAGACACAAGGCAAGTTAGGCACAAAGTAGTTTGTTGTCAACTCTAGCAAACATGCTCCCAGAAGAGTTTATTTTTAACAGTATACTCAGGACCACACTTGAAGATCACAGTGAGAGGTCCAACCCAAAGAAAATAGAGCTTCTGAGTGTGGCCACCTACAAAATTTTGATAGTATAAGGCTGATCCCCATGTTGGAATTCAGGAACAGGTGAGCAGGTAGAATTAAAGGGAGACAACTCTAATATCTTTGTCTTATCAGCAGTGAATTAGACAAAAGCTTATATATCAATGACCTTGTTGAATAATTCTCTTATATGTTTTTTGATCAACTACCTAATATTGCTCCATCAAGGAATGACCCAATATTAAGGTAGTAGTAGCATTTCTACTGTAAAGTATAGTAAAGAAAGAGAAGCCAGTATTAAAATGCTTGTTTAGGCTGTGGGAAAACAAAAATTTAGGGAGGTAGAGGACCCAATTAGAGGCATATAAGTGAATCAACTTGTACATGATGGATACTATCATAGAGTCGACTTATTCCACCATCTCATTAGTTGATGGGGTTTAGGGAGCCAATAACAATTGATGAGTACCTGAAGCCTAAAAAATGATGTAATGAGTCTAGCATTAAAGTTAGTAAAATTTTCAATTTGCAAGGTTTTTGGAAATCCAGGCTAATAAAATATATCTTAGAGTAACAAGTTGTCAAAATATTTAGCAGTGATATCCTTGGTAGCCCTGAATTCAACCCATTTTTTAAATATTCTACAGCAGTTAGGGTGAATTGACAACCAGAGAAAGAGAAATGGAGAGGAACAGAAGCATCAATACTCACAGTATGGAAGGCATTCTTTTTGAGGAATGAGTTTGAATTAATGTTGTAAGAGTCAAGGGTGCTGCAGTTGACAAAAGTGACACAAAGATAGAACATCAGGGATGAGGAGATGTATGTTCTCCCATTAATTTTTGCAGATAAGTTGTAAGTTTTGGCTAGACCACCATGCCAGTATAAATATGGCCTTTAGTATAATGACTACTCTCATTCTGGGGTGTAAGTATGTCAAGTACAATTCCTTATTGTTTCAAATAACTGCCATTAATGGATGACAGTATTCTTGGATAGGGCTTGGAGAGCTAGTTGTATCTCCTCAGTTTTAGTAGTTCAAACATCAGGATATCCAATTAATTTAGATCAATTATTGGCATCAGCAGGGTGCATAGCCATTATGGGAATTCTGAACAGACCATCAGCATTCTGGTGTTGAGCATCAGGCCTTTTCACAACAGTGAAGTCATACCCTTTCAAGTGTAAGTCCCAAAAAGCTAACAGATCTTGAAGCTCCTTCAGTTGTTATAGCTATTTGAGTGATTAATGATCTGTAACCTGTAAGAGAGGGGTACTAAACTAACTCAATTTGGCTCCCATCCTGAGGAAAAGATCTACCAGGATACCATCCATTGCAACAAAGGGATGGCTGCTTGAACAGGAATCCAGAGAGAGGATGTGGAGGACAATTGCAGAAAATAGAAATTGAACCCCATCTGATCCATTCCTCCAAGCAGCCAGGGAGTACGCTGAGTGCTGTAGCCCTGAGGTGAAGGTTCAGTCCAAGAAATGGGTTGGGGGTCCTCCATTGGGAGTACAGGAACAAGGGGGTCCTCTCTGCGTCAAGCTCCAAGAGGCAGGTTGAGAAGAAGTGGGTCCAGATAGTCACAAGTGAAAATTTTCACCAAGTGCTTTTCAGAGATAAGAAGATTATGATCCCTGCCAGAGAGATCTTCCACAAGATGTAGAAGGTGAGAGAGGTTGTTGCCCACATGGAGCACTGAGAAGGAAATCTGTTCCCAGAGGTTGGGAGAAGTAGACCAGATAAACAGGAGAACTGAAGATAGAGTAAAGACCACAAACTTTATAATTGGGACCATCATTGGTAATAATAACAATGGAGATTACTGACTTTAAAGGGAGGAACCAGGTGCAAAACTGGCACCAGGAGAAAGAAGGAATTTTCTGACAATACAAGTGAAAAGGGGGAGACCCAGAAGCCTTAAAATTGGTTATATAAGCCAAGTATTGGCTATAAGACAAGCGTAAAGGTTTTGGGTTTGAGGCAAGAGCAAAAGCAAAACAAAAAATAACTTAGAGTAGGTAAATGTGTAATTTTCTATTCTAAAAATCCAGGTTCAAACTAGATTTTGAAAGCAAAAAGGTAGGACTCAATGTTGATACTAACACTAACTTTAGGAGGCTCTGTAAAGTAACAGACAACCAAGTAGAGAGAATAAAGGTAAGGAAGAGTAAAATTCTTACTAATAATTTTTAGAGTCTGGGAATCAAAGAGGAGTTCAACCAGAAGATTATTTTTTAAAAAAGATTTAGCCACCAAACTTTTTATGAGAAAGAATGAGCAAGAAGTGGACTAAAAGTACCTGTCTTGCTTTAAGAAACAGGATGTGAATTTAAAAGAACACCTGGCCCAGGCCATGGGTCTGATTTACCAGGGGATAAATTTTTCAAGGGGTAATCCAGCAGGTTAAAAGAGTTTTCATTAGTTTTCCAGCTTCACTTCTAATTGGCTGGTGCATATGGGGTGCTTCAGGGGGAATTATACCAGTTTAATTGGGATTTGTTGATTTAGTAGAGCGCAATCTGATTGATTACACTTCATATGTCTTAATTGGGGGAAGAACCACACTAAAAAGTAGTCTGAATTAATCAGAAAATCTTCCCAAGTAAGCAAAAAATCTGGGCATTGGTGGTCACCACCTGAGAGGGAAATGCCAATAAAAATATCTTGTCAATTGTGTGGGCTAAATCCTCAAAGGATTAAGAGTTTGGGTTCTGAGCAGTTTTCTTTATGCATTGCAGAAAGATTGTTCTATCCAAAGCCAAAGGGGGGAGTAACTTTACATACCCATGTTAAAATGAGTCCCATAAATGTAGTGACAGAACAGCTTAACAGTGTGCAAGACAGCCAGATATTTTTTCAGTTACGCTATACACATTTCATGCCTATTCAGAATGTATGAAGAATAAGCTATAGGGTAATAAACACCATCATTGCTCAATTGAGCTAGGACTGCACGTATAAATACCCTACTAACATCAGTGTAAAGAATTAACTGCTTGTCATAGTTGAGGTAGACAAGAATAGGGGCTTCCTTGAGATTTTGTTTCAAAGCCTAAAGGCTTTCTGTTGGCTCTTATTCCATTAAAAGGGGCCCAGCAACACTCCTGCTCCTAGGAGGTCACCAATGTGTGTCCTGATTCAAAACCAGGGACTGATTGGGTTAGGGTAGTCATCTTCAGCAAAACTTGTTCTATCAAAAAGACAAAAGTGAATTATCTAAATACTCCAAAAGGGACTTTTCATGCCCCAATCATCATTGCAATTAATAACTAAGGGAAAACTTATTTCACAGCAATACATGGGCTATCAAAGAAACTCCATAATCTAGGGAGCAGTTTTGCATGATAAACATAAGTACAGCAATATCCCAGGTTTCAAGGTTATGGGAACCACATTACTCATTCCTCAACCAGGAGTTTTTAATGTTTGGACAGATTAAATTTCAGGAATGTTAATTTTGTCATTATAAACCCCAATGTATGGATCCAGGGTCAAACTCTGAACAAAATCCTTTGAAAACCTACAGTTCCAAAGACTGGGAGCTTGACAGCCCGCAATCAATTGATAAAGTTGTTGCCAACCTGCTGGTACCTGGATCTTTAACTACACTGCAGGGCTTTGCAAGAAAACTGCTAGTGCAAGATTCCAGAAGTTTCCCTGAGGTGCCAATACTCAACACCAGTGGTTTGCTCAGTGAAATGCATGAGCCCCCCAATAAGAGTTGTTCCAAACTCCCACAAAGCTCAGGAAGTGGCACTGAACCTGAATATCTGCCCAACACCTGAGTTTCCAAACAGAAGGGTTTGAAGTCTTCTTATCCTGAAGCAACCAGTTCCAACCTGCCAGTGCCAAACGCCACCCTGCCATCTAAGACCCCCAATGCCAACCCGCCTAAGCTCAAGAAACCCATCAAAAATGAAGCCTGGCAGCATAGTATAAGTACCTACCAAGCCAAGATCAACCCTCATTGTCATTTTATAAATAAATGTTATATGATATTGTTTCCCCCAATTGTTGCCATATTTTATCCTATTTATCTGTCAAAAAACTCAAAAACCATCTGATACTCCTGCCACCCCACCAGCTACACATTGTCTGCTGGGTGCTCCTTTGGTCCTGCTCATTTTACAGAATACCCCTTGAAGCCTGAATACAAGGATTACACCTTGGAAAAGATATTAGCACATTAGTCTTGGTCCAAACTAAATTTTTAACTAGATACAACAGGAAGGGTCCTTGGCAAGTTACTGAGCCCTGTCTGTTCAGAGATAAATACAACTTCCTCCCTGCCTATCAATTAGACATGGAACCATCCATCACCCCCAAACTGATTCTTGTGTCTGCCGCTGAGCTTCCCCCAGATCATACAAACAAGCTATTTTGGATTGTATACATTACTCCCACAGGAGTAATAGACACTATTGTTTCAGCTGCCAGCCCTTGGTCATGGGTGGAAAAGTTGATGTCATACCTGATTAAGTTAGCACCAATTCCCTGGTGGGCTCTGCCCACCCAATCTGCAACCTGCCAATTCCAAATTGCTAGCAAACCAGCAGCTCAGGGTTGGTTCCCTGACACTAAAGCTCTACCTGTTCTGATCCTCTTGACCAGCTCCAAAATCATTGTCAGTAGGGAAGTTTTTTATTACAAAAAGGGAATAGGAGTTGAGATATACTTTATTAACAGAAGGAAGATCCCCTTAGAAATCTTCTGATTTATCACTTTTTTGGAGTCATTTGAACAGCCACTCCTTCAAGAACTTCTTTACGCTTTAGATGACCTCTGGTTACTAAAAACTAACCAGACATGTAACCATCAAGATGCAAATCCAGCGCCCAACCAAGCTCCTGCTTGCAACCAAAAGATTTCTGAAAGATCCCGTCAACTTTCCAGCTAGCCTCCTTCTTGTAGTTTCTTTTTCCTAACTTTTATGCCTTTAGAATAGCTTCCTTCAAAAGATTAAACTATTGGCGCTCACTTTTTTCTATAATAAAATAAGCTTAAACACTTAATTCCTCAAAAGTTTAAAGTACTGATTCACTATTTTCTTCCTAATACTTTAAGCTTTTGGCTTCCAGCCAATCATACTCATCAGGAAACATTCCAAAGCTCAACCAATAATTTCAGAGCGCAAAACTAGACTATTTATGAAGTTCCACTGCAATCCAACTAGGAAATCAATTTCCACTGCTCAAAACGCTCAAAATGTTCACTCTCTTTGTGCACCAAAGCATCAACTAGTTCACTGTTCCAGCACTAGTCTTTCCTGCATTTAACTTTAGCCAATTTAAATAGTGGAACACTATTTAAACTGTTCTTATTGATCCTCTTCAACGTTTTTTACATATAATTACTCTTATATTAAATTCCAAGGAAAATGTCTCACCAAAACAGCTTTGTATCATGCTCTCATACCAAAATACCTTTATCTGCCCTAGAAAATTAATAAAAAACTTCTTACCTGCAATTTTTTATTAACATTGCTCCTTGATTTTAATACTTAAATAAAACCAAGGTAAAATATTCCACCTTCTGATTTCTCTGTAATTTAATTCAGCAAAACATTGCATTTTTTCTCCAGACTAATTTCTTTATTTATTCTCTTACAAATTTACTTCAGAGAAATGTTGAAGCATTTTTCTGAATCTTTCCAAACTTCTCTCTGTATAGCATTTGGCTAACTATTAAGCCACTTATAAAGCCTTTATAAGTGAATTTTATCTGAGATTCTATACCATGGTAGTCCCCATAAGTCAACAACTCAGAATCAGGCAATAAGTTTCTTCAAGTGAATCAACCTAGAATGGACCCATATCAGTGACCTACACTTTAGGTCATCAGCAACAAACACCCCTCATGTCCTGCCACTATTTATACTCATCCAAGTAGTTAGCTTGAGCTTTCATTCTTAAGCAACTAACTTTGCTTCTCAGAACCCTCCAAATCACCCAGTTCTACAGCTGCTTCCCTAAGCAGCCACCTGGTGTAATACCCAAGTATTGAGGGTAAAACTTTAGTAACATAAGATGGCAGGTTAGGCAGCTCAAAGCCATTCAAGGTGTAGACAATTGGATAGAAGTTTACTGCCTGACAGAAGGCTTTGGCAATGATGTTGCATTGTCTAAGGCTGACAGCAAAGTACAGTACAGTAGCTGCAGGGATAACATAAGTAGCCAATTTAGGAGTTGGGTGAGATGACGCCAGAGGTGTCCACAGGTTCAAAACCATTGAGTCGAGGTGAGTTGGCTCATTGTATGATATCCCTTTTGGTCTCTGTGGCTCAGGACCAAACTGAGCATTGGTTGGCTGGTGACCCCCTATCCCAAGGTAAGCTATCAAGACAGCTGTGAAGATGATGTAGTTCATCTTCTGACTTGGGGAGGGGTAATGGGTTTTGTAAGGTTACTTTCTTAGCCTGGGTAAAGAATTGATTAATGTGATAATATTGAGGAGGATATTCACTCAATGATAGCACAAACTATCATTGAGGAGTTTGTCTTTATTTATACTAGTGGACCTGCAAGGCATGATTATTGGAAGGCGTATCATTGGGGAACCAAGAGTTTGAGTTGCATCTGTTTTTCCCTTTTCTAGATTGGCTTGGGTGGCTGGCAATTGAGAAGGTTTGGCTGGATCCAAGTTTGCATTGGCATAGTAAAAATTTGGTCTTCTTCATGCATCCAAATTCATTTACTAAATTTGGTGCATGATATCCATTGTTGGATAGCCTGTCAGTCCATTCCCTATTTGGTAGGCTCCCAAATTGGGCAGCAGTTCCTCCCAAGTTTGGCTTTGGGGAAATTGCCTTTCCTGATTTCCCAATCTGGTTATTTCCCAAAGGAGTGGATGGGGACTGGCCTGCTGACATGGGAGAGCAAAGGCTGGCAGGTGACAGACTGGCCCATGGGTGCCTGCTTTGAGGATGGCTTGTAGGTGGGGCTGGCAAAAGTGGTGGGTGCCTGTGTGGTGGTGGCAGACGTTTGCTAGGTGGCAGCAGGTACTTGCATGTTGACGGCGGACAACGGCTTGGTTGTGACAGGCTTCTGTGTGGTGGCAGCAGGGGCCTGAGCGGTAGCAGTGGACGTCTGCTTGGTGGTGGCAGGTGCCTGCAAGTTGACAGTGGAACCAGCTTGGTTGTGAAAGGCTTCTGTGTGGTGGCGGCAGGTGCCTGCATGTTAACAGCAGGTTACAGCTTGGTTGTGGCGGGCTTTCCCATGGTGACAGTGTGTATCTGCTTTATGGCAGCAGATGTCTTATTGGTGACAGCGGGCGCCTTCACGTTGGTGGCGGGTGACAGTTTATTGATTACACAACTATAAATGTCAGGAATATTCCTGACACCTGGAAAATGGTCCTGGGTATAGCTATGCTTGCCAAGTAACTGCAAGACCTCCTCAAAGCTACCAGAAAGACATAGAAAGAGAATCTTTACCCCAGACTAGGTAAAGTTATCTAACTGCACACTCCCTACAGTTGGTACTAGGATCTCAGAGCTCCTTCAACACATTCTTCTCCAGCTAACCACAACTTCTCAATCATTCTATAGCACCATCCAGGTGCTGCCCTAGTCTCATTCTCATACTCAGTACAATGCTCTCAATTCATAAGAGCTAGACATATCAACAAAAAATATTTACCTGTCTTAGGCCATCATTATCTTCTTGGCCAACATAAGCCTTTCCTGTAAAACCAGCCAACATGTGGATAATCATAGGCCTCATAGAATAGCTGTAATAGGGGTTCACTGAGCTTGGAAAAGTCATGGATAAATCAGCAGTAATAACCCATCATCATTAGGAACACTTGTACTTCTTACAGGTTGGTAGGAAGGAATATCATTTATTGCCTCCAACTTATTAGTCATGGGCCAAATCCCAGTCTGAGTGAATTCATGGCCCAGGAACTCCAAATGTTCCTTAAAGGAGGAACATTATGAAGACTTTAACTAAGTCCAGGCTCACAAGTCTTGGTAAAGACTGCCTTCAGATGATCCAAATTTACAGTGAAGGTAGAGCTAAAGACTGTGATACTTTCTAAGTATACCAACACACTTGACATCTTTAAGTCACTTATGATAGAATTTATGGCTTGCTGGAATGTTTCCAGGTCATTGCATAATTTCTGAGGTATGCAGGTAGTCTCAAAAAATCCCTCAAAGGTAATTAACTCATCTTTTCTCTGTCATTGGGGGGTAGATCAACCTGCTAATACCCAGAAGCAGTCCATAGCCAAGAAGTTTTTGGACCCTCCTAGTTGTCAAAGGGCGTCATCAATTCTGGGTAAAGAATAAGAGCCCTTTTTGGCAAGGGAGTTGAGACATCATGAATCCATAAAGTCTTATGACCTCCATCAATATTTTTAAGGATTAGCAAAGATAAGGCCCATGGTCTTAGAGATGGGGCCAAAAATTCAGTACCTAGGAGATGTTCCAACTGTGATGATCCACATGTAAGCGGTTTTGCAGATGAGGGTTGATTTGGCTTCAAATAAAGATACTATGCTTAAGATTGACAATGTGTTGTTGGTTGATTACAGGTAGAAGCCTAGTAGGGAAGAATGGATACTAGGGAAGATAAATCCTAGCTAGTAAGAGGAGAGACTACTAGGGGGCAGATTTTGGTCTCCATCCAGAAGAGAATATTGGCTGCTATGGGCTAGAGTTCTTCACCCAGCAGGGAACTGTGGCTGCTTGGGGTGAAGAATGAGATAGCTCAGCAGGGAATTTTGTCTGTTTGGGGTGGGGAGTGATCCATCCTGATGAGTGGTGCTTGCTGCTCTGGCTGGAGGATGTTTAGACCCTGGCGGGTAACACAGGGTGCCAGGGTAGAAGTCTGTGACAGAATGGCAGGGGACGCCTACAAGGGCTGTAAGTTTTAAACCCCTGGCAGGTAGTGCGGGCTGTCAGGGAGGGGAATAGCTCTGAGTGCTCTATATACCCTGATGCGCTTACAGGAGGTCTATGAGCAAGCATCCTACCTAACAGACTTGTAGGGTGTCCTTGTTTATGCCTCTATGATAGCTTTGAGGAGAGCCCAAAGTAAGCATTGGAGGGCATAAATTTGCTCAGAGGTGTCACCAAGGCGGTTTACTTGGGGAAGCAAGTAGCAGAACTTGGTGTGATCAGGCCTCTGGGAAGTAAAGCTGATTACTTTGCAATTGAAAGCCCAGACTTAATCACCTGGATGAGTAAAAACAATGGCATAGACTTTGATGATTTATGATTAGATGGCTTAAGTGGAATGCCACTTGAGAGGGCCCATTCAAACACTAGTTTAATGTAGACTCATGTCTGGGTCTACAGGTTCTGGTAACAGGGACTGAGATAAAGAACTAAGGTGATTCAAGGGATTAGCAGAGAAGACTAGTAAGAAGAACTGTTTGATCACAGTAAAAACTAGTTGAGGGACTGTTTGTCCATATTGAATTTTTGAAACCAAAATGGTTCTTTGTGCAGGTGGAACCAAGGTGGTTCCTAGTGAGGATAAGCTGGAAGTAGAGGTCTGGAAGGCTGTTTTAAGACTAGAAAGGAACTGTTCTGCAAGCTAAGATGGACTGATTGCTGGTTAAATCAATAAACTGGGAGATATGGTTAAAGAAAAGGAAGAAAAACCAGGAATATGTGAGTGCAGGACCAGGAGATAACCTGAAGGGACTAGCCAGACTAGATACAGATGCTGGAAGAACTGTTTTAGTGTCTTTTGAGAGGAAAATAGATAAAAAGAAGCAGTTAAATAAAAATTAAATACTGCCTAATTATGATTAAAAAAGGATTTAATATCATATAATAAAAAAGAAAGAGGAGGAAAAATAACATATAGTTTGTTAGAAAGATATGTTATTTTAAAAAGAATAATTGAAGAGGAAATAAGCCAGAAAGAAGCTGGAAGATGAACAGAGAAACTGTAAGGGTAAAAGAGCAAAATTTGCCAAGAACAACTAGGAAAGGCGAGAGGACAAGCAGCAGGCAGGTTTGAAGTTGCAAAACGTTGAGAGAAACACAGAGAAATGTTGAAAAATCAAAGGGTCAAAATTTGCCTAAGTAAAACATATGTGGAAGCGCTCAAGATTTGCCGGGGAAATGTGACAGGAATTATGGCAAAACCGTTTGAAACACAGAGTAGTTGTTTAACCAGAGCAAGACAGCTTCAGGTTTGAACCAGGGTCAAGAGCAAGTCATCTGGGGAAACCTTTTGGAAAAACCATTGAAATGAGGCTTATGATTGGCTTTGAGCTTGTTGTGTTCTGAGGCGCGGCACAGACACACAACAGGGAATCCTAACCTTAGGATTGGATTTGTACTAAGTCTTGGTTAGATGACAGGGAAGGCAAATGTGTTTATCTTGCGGCCCTGGATGAATATTCTCTACTAGGCGTGGCTAGAGAGAGGTGCAGAAGTACAGAAGACACAAAGATAAAATTGTGAATAGAACTTAATTTTATTGGTAAAATAGGAAATGAATTATAAGGTGGTTAGGAATACCACAAAACACTACCAGGACGGTAGGATCACTTGCCACAAGCATGAGTGGAGCAAGTGAGTTGCGCAGAGTCAGGAAACCAAACAATCATATTTCCTGATGCAGAAACTAGTTCATTTTGAGGGTTGAAAGCAAAAGTGAGAGATTTGTCTTTGAAATGGCCCACCAAAGGCGAAATCAAAACATGGTGAATGCCGTTATTTACAACATTGCCCCCCTCTAGATTGGCCTTAGGGGTGTGATACTTGAGGAGGAACTTGGCGTGTACACAAGAAAAAGGACAACCACTGGAGAGGAGATTTATAGTGTACTCAGATCCTCGTTTGGAAGTCACCTCTAAAGGACCAATCCACAGGGAGTCCAGCTTATGCATGCGCCCACCCACACAGTGTTGGTAGTACAGGACATGGTCACCAACAACAAACTCAGGCAAGGGGGAGCGCCCAGCGTTGTCAGGAGAGAGCTTGAGCGCCTTAGACTTATATGCAGAAGTGTAGGAAGTGGCCTGTATATCAATGATGCAGTTGACTAAGTCTTTAGAGTGGTTGTCAGGGTTCATGGCCTTATCAGAGGAGAGTAGGGGGAATCCCCAAGAGCAACAGAGTGGTGGCTTTATGCCCATACAACATGGCAAAGGGGGAGTACCCTGTGATCTGATGCCTGCTCAGACAATAGGCAAAGAGTGCAGCAGGTAAGTATAGATCCCAATTTGCAGCGTCAGAGTAGGTGAGTTTTCTCATGATAGAAACTAGTATCAAGTTGGCACGCTCAACTGCCCCATTAGTGGAAGGATTATAGGGGGCAGAGAAAGACTGGTGAGTTCCTAGAGCTTCAACAACAGAGGTTACAATTTTGGCATTGAAGTTGGTTCTGTTGTCTGATAACAGCACTTGAGGGCAGCCATGGTGGTAGAAAACATCCTGTAGCAGGAAGGCGGAAGTAGTCTTAGCAGTGATGTCTTTAGTAGAGCGAGCTTCTACCCACTTGCTGTAGTGGTCAACGGCAATCAGGATAAAGCGGCATCTGGAGTGTGAGCGGGGAAGAGGGCCTACAGCATCAATGCTAACCGTATGAAAAGCGTGTTGAGGGGGAACCAATTTGAATTTGTGAGAAGCAGCTTGGGGCCTCTGAAGTTGGCAGTCATGGCAACTAGCTATGATATCTGGGATCAACAGGCAAAGATTCTCCCAGAAGTAATTCTTCTGAAGCCAGTCAAAGGTCTTGGCAATGCCTCCATGGCCAGTCTCTTTATGGGCTTGTAACACCAAGGAGAGGCAAAGACTGGGGCGCACGTATGGCAGGTATTGACCCCGCACCTTCTTGAAGAGTTAGTTGTTGCGTATGAGGGTGTCTTCAGACAATTTGGACAGGGCAAATTTAACCTCTTCTGTATCACTTTCCCAGGAAGAAGGGTAGCCAATTAGCTCTTACAGGCGGTCTGCCTCAGCAGGATGTAGGGCAAGGATGGGCATTCAGGACAACCCATCTGCGTTCTGATGTTGAATCCTGGGGCAATGGAGCACAGTGAAGTCATAACCTTGCAGGCAGAGGGCCCATCTGGCTAAGCGTCCTTCAGGCTCCTTAAGTTGTTATAAACATTTGAGCAAAGCGTGGTCAGTGACAACAGTGAAATGGGTACCATACACATAGTGGCAGAATTGTTTGACTGCATGCAGTACAGCGAGGCACTCCTTCTCTGTAACACTATAATTCTTTTCATGCTTATTTAGCACACAGGAAGTATAGGCTACAGGGTGGTCCACTCCTTTATTGTTGAGCTGAGCCAAGATAGCCTCAATAGCAAGGTCACTAGCATCAGTGTACAAGATGGATTCCTTATTATAATCAGGGTACACTAAAATGGGTGCTTCTTTGAGTTTCTGCTTTAGAGTCTTGAAGGCCTGCTGTTGGCTGGCAGTCCATTCAAAAGGAACATTTCACAACAGTTGGACCAGGGGTTTGCTAGTATCAGAAAACTCAGGAATGAATTGCCTATAGTAACCCATCATGTACAGAAATACTTGTACTTCTTGTAGGTTAGTGGGCAGAAGCATTTTGTCATTGGCTTTAAACTTCTTGGTCATTGGACAAATCTCTGTTTGGGTTACTTCATGGCCCAGGAATTCAAGGCGTTCTTTGAAGAAAGCACACTTAGAGGGCTTTAGCTTGAGGCCAGCTTCTCAGATCTTTATGAACACCTCTTTAAGATGGGCTAGGTAATCAGTGAAAGCTGCGCTGAAGACTGTTATATCATCTAGATAGACTAAGACACTTAACAACTTCAAGTCACACAGGATGGAATCCATGGCCCTCTGGAAAGTTACCGGGGCATTAAAGAGCCCTTGCTGCATGCAGGTAGGTTCAAACAATCCTTCTGATGTGAAGAGCGCAGCCTTCTTATGGTCTTCAGGAGAGAGGTCAACTTGCCAGTAACCAGACGCCAAATCCATGGCAGAGAAAAGCTTAGAACCCCCAAGGCATCAAAGAGCGTTGTCAATGCACAGTAAGGGATAGGAATCTTTCTTGGTTAGAGAATTCAACCTCTAATAGTCCATCACAATCCAGTGGTCCCCATCCTTTTTCTTTAAGATGAGCAGAGGAGAAGCGCAGGGACTTTGAGAGGGAGCTAGCAGTCCAGCGTCCAGCAGTTGTTTGAGCTCTTTAGAAACCTGTGCATCTTCCACTTGGCTGCAGCAATATGGATTGGCACAAAAGAGGGGAGCATCTCCTGTGTCAATCTGATGAATTCTACCTTTGGCCAGCCCATAATCAGTGCTATCTTTAGCAAATATGTCTGAGAATTGGTCTAGTAAATCAAGCACCTTTTTCTATTGTACCAGGGACAACTGAGGGAAGTCTTGGGCAGTGAAAGAGATAGGACTTGAGGCTCGTTTTCAGGTAGGTTAAAATCTTGGAACATTCCAAAAGGGTGAATGGAAAAGACGTCAGGGGCATTTAACAACTTTCTGTAACCAACAACCTGTCCTCTGGATATGGTCATAGGAAGCCCAGTAAGGTTGGCAACTAGTAATTGAACAGGATCCTTGTGGGAAACGTCTAGAATTCCAGGACAAAGGTAAGGCTTGTTACGCCCCAGCAAAGGAGGGGAATACAGCTCTAAGAAAGTCTGTTCAGGTAGTTCATATGATATCTGGGAGTCTATGATGACCTGAGAACCTGGAAGGATGGTGACAGCAGACATGTCCATGAGAGGAATTCCCTCAGTTGCAGGACAAGCAATGGGAGGACACTTCATGTTGGTGGAATGGGTTTGGTATTTTAGGGTGAAAACTCCAGTGGGGTACTCCAGAGTTCATGTCTTCAAACGTTTACCAGGAACTTTGATTGGCTCCTCAAAGATCAGAGGGACTTTGTACCCTAGGATAGAGAGATAACCATCCTTTAGGTTGATGATCCCATTATATTCCTGAAGGAACTGGGTACCAACTAAAAGGTTGTAGCTCTCATTTTCTAGAACAACAGCCGGCGCAGCCAACAGGAGTTTACCAAATTGCATTGGCAAGGCGGAGTACGCACCAATGGCGTAACTCATGGAGAGACCAGCAGTGCCATAGGATTGATGGTAGTTGAGGTCAGGGGCCAGCTTAAGTTTCTTCACCAGTTTAGAAGAAACAACGTTGACTGGAGATCCGGTGTCCAGGACGGCTTTGATTTTTACTTTCTGAATAGATATCTCTACCCAGGTGGTGGTGCGTCCAAAGGGTGGCAGAACAGCCAAGATATCCTGCGCCTCAGCTAATTCCTTGTCCCATTTCTCAATCATGCATCTTAGTCCTGAGAACTCCTTATATACGGTTTGGAGAGGGATTGAGACAGATACATTCTTGAAAACAGCGTCTGTGACCTCAGCGGCTTACTCTGATGATTCCACCAATACAGGGGACCGTTTTGCCTGAATAAGATAGGGGCAAGATACAACTGCTTTGGCCTCAGACAAGGGCTTGGTGGTAGTTGTAGTCTTCCCAGATTGTAGCTTGTAGGGAACAGCAATAGTCTCAGGAACAGCAAGAACAGAATACCTGTATGCATCAGGGTCTTTAACATCAGATTCATCCACATCAGAATCATCAGAAATGTCATGGAACAGAAGGAGGATAGGAGGAGCCTCATCATCAGCAGGCTCAGAGTCAGTAGCAGGAGGAGGTATAGAAGAAGACTGGGAAGAATTGTCAACCAAGAGCGTCTCTGCCTCTAGGTTGACTGTTCTTTTCCCAACTGATCCTTGGGATCAGCTCCCTCAACCCGTGTATTGGTGCAAACTTGAGAGTGGTGACCTATCTGGCCGCAGTTGTGGCAACCCTGACGTTGAGGAGGATTTTGTGAGTTCATAGTGAGGATACAAGGGCCGCAAGAAGAAGATCCAGAGGTGGAAGCGGCACAACTCTCCCAAACAACTGCCCCAGAATAGGTAAGATGCATATCTTGTAGCAGTGTCTTTATGCTCTTCATGGAGGACAGCATAGCTTTGTGGGCCTTGAAATGAAGACACAAGAGTTGATTCACCTTGAGGGCCTGAGCGCAGGCCATATACGCTTCATGCGCTGTCAATTGTCTGCTTGTTATTAATTGTTGTCCCTCCATGCAAAATCTGTCTGCAAATTCAGCTAACATCTCTTTGGGCTTGAAAGATATGTGCATGAAGGCATCCTTTTTCACCTCCAGGCTAATATCACCACCAAAATTTTCAATTAGGAGCTGTTTCATGTCTTCCCAGGTCTCAATGGTGGGTAGCTCTGGCATGACTAACTCCTGAAAGATCAGGTGTAGGCAAGTCAGAATATGTTCTTTCTTAACTTCATCTGATGCTCGTCTCATAGCAGTCTTGTAAATAGTTAAGAAGGCTGTGATAGTCAAGGTTTTAGGATCAAAGACTTGCTTAGAAGTAGGCTTGAAGTGTGCCTTAGGAGCTGGACCACCATTACTGCTATCAAATACATTTATGTGTGGGGAGAACTCAGCTTCAGATTCAGAGGTGGGTTGTCTAGCCCACAGTTGTCAAACACTTTCTTCAAGGGTTGTCAGAGTCTTGGTAGTTCTAGCACCTGTAGTGTTGGCTAGAGCAGTCTGTTGTTCAGTAACATCTAGGCGTTTTCCTTGGGTAGTGACAACCATGGAGAGTTCAGCCAGTTGCAAAGTAAGGGATGGCCCCACTGATAGGCAAGGGGCAAATCTGTTGTTTACCAAATCAATCAACTCACTCATCTCCAGTACGTCTCTGTCCAAGTCAGTCTGATCTCATTTTAAATGGTCCACCTCATTAGCTAGGGCAATCAACTCCCTAGCGCAGTGGATTTGAGGAGCCCCTTCCAAACCAGGACAACAGCCATCTGCCTTGTTATCCCCAAGTGGACTAGCAGCAGCTGTCACTACCTCACGTAAAGCAGCAACTTCTTGCTGTAGTTCTGCGACCTGAGCAGTCAGCGCAAGAACCTGTGGGTCAGGTTGAGGCATTTCAGTAGGACATCCTTGGCTACAAGTGGAAGCGCGTAATTCTTGGATGGCCTCCCAGATCCTCTGCTCTCTGTCCACCAGATCATCAGCAGGAGGAGAAGGTGGAACATCAGGTTTGAGAGTACACAGCTCATTCACCTGACTCTGAAGTTTGGCTATAGCAGCAGCAGTGGTAACTCTCTCTTGATCAAATTCTGCACTGAGTTCATTTAGACCTTGGGCGGCAAGGTCAGCTACCTGTTGCAATTGCTCAAAGGAATAGAAACTGAATGCATTGAGCTGTTGTACTAGGCGTTCAAAGTCGGAGAGATAAGTGTTTAGGGTGGAGTCTACTTGAGTGCGCCAGGGTTGTTCTAACTGGTGAAACTCATGTAGCTGCTTCCTAACGTACTCAGGGATGGACTGGCGCATTTGCTCAATGGGATTGACTAAACGTGTTTGAGAGGTGACCCAATCACGCTGATTGTCATATACCAGGGAGAACAGGGAATGAATCCATTGTTGGTAGGCGGCAAACTGGTCCCAATGATGGGAAAACAGCTGCTTGTAGAGACAAGATCTCTTGAACGTGGAGTCCCAACACCATCTGGTGGTGGGCAAAGGCGTTCTGTACAAAGGATGACAGCAGGTGTTCAGCAGAGCCAGCTGCTGAGAGGAGATGCTGTGGAAACTGAGGGGCCACAATTATCTCATAGTATTTGGCACAGCTAAACTGTAGCTGAAGGTGAGGGATGGCCCCGTCCCAAGCTATCCCAAGGGCTACCACAATGACTTGTTCCAAGTCAGGGGTACCCATGGGGTAAGCAGCTAGGCGGGGACCATTCCCAAGGTTCAGTACAGTAAGGACAATAGGTGGGTTGGCAATGTCTTCCTCAATAGGAGGGCTGGTAATTTCAGGCAAGGTCAACTCCCAAATAGGCAGAGGCAAAGGACCTGAAAATGTAGATGCAAAAGGGGAACCAAAGGGCTTACAGCCCCTGTAGTGAGCACCATTTTTGTCGTGTTCTGAGGTGCGGCACAGACACACAACAGGGAATACTAACCTTAGGATTGGATTTGTACTAAGTCTTGGTTAGATGACAGGGAAGGAAATTGCATTTACCTTACGGCCCTGGATGAATAATCTCTACTAGGCGTGGCTAGAGAGAGGCGCGGAAGTACAGAAGACACAAAGACAAAAATGTGAATAGAACTTGATTTTATTGGTGAATAAGGAAACGGAATATATAGTAGTTGAGAATACCACAAAACACTACCAGGACAGTAGGATCAGTTGCCACAAGCATGAGTGGAGAAAGTCAGTTGCGCAGAGTCAGAAAACCAAACAATCATATTTTCTGATGCATAAACCAGTTCATTTCAAGGGTTGGAAGCAAAAGTGAGAGATTTGTCTTCAAAATTGCCCACCAAAGGCGAAAACAAAACATGCTGAATGCTGTTATTCACAACAGAGCTGGAGTCTATTTGATCAGTGTTTAGAGGGCTTTAACTTAAGAGTTAAAGCCTAAAAAATGAGGAGCAGAAGCAGAAAATTCAGGGCATTCATTGGATGAAGTAAGTCCTAAAGTTTAATCTATTATAGAGAGAGAAAAACTGGATAGTTTAAGCTTTTGAAAACCAGAGTTCTAAGAGAGATTTTTGGTCTGAAACAAGGAGCTATAAAAGGGGGAGCTATCTGAGACTCTTCAGGGACTGGATCAAGTGGATTACAAAGGCCATAAAGACTACAGAAGGATTCAGAGACCAAGCCAAGGAAGCCTGAGCTGGAACAGACCACATGAGCCCAAGACTGAAGCGCAGGAACCCAAAACCAAAGTTCAGGAGCCTAAGACCAAGTACAAGGAGTCTAAGAGATTGTTGAAGGACTCCAAGTATTGGCAAACTCTTATTTTTTCCTATACACAGGCCTTATATCAGAAGGTTTCTAAGGAGATCTTTCTTCTGGCTGTGAATAAAAGCCTATTTTAACCCCTGACCAATTTTCCTGTGATAAAAAATACAAGCTCTATGAGTAAACTACCCCACATCTTCTACCCTAGCCAAGGGGAGGAGGAAACCTATTGCCAAGGTTTTAAGAGATTTGCCTCCAGTAAGTCTGTCCAGGAGGAGTGGGAGAAGGTGACTAGGTATGTTAAAATGACAGATAGAGGAAGGGAGTTTATAGGAACTAGATTACTAGGCTGTTAAAGGATTGGTATTGGCCCACAGAAGGGCTAGCACCTGCTGAAGTACAAGTATATGGTGGAGACGCCTGCCTAGTAATTGGGAAGGTACTAGAAGAGTTTGCACTTATGCAGGCCAAGTACAAGCTCCTAACCAACCACTCACCACTGTTGGGGAATGAAAACTCCTCCAAGCTAGTCCCTGGCTATGACCCAGGACACACTTTGGGTACTAGTGACCAAGAATCCCACACCAACTCTTTAGATACCTGGGAATCTTTTACTTATCTACACTGGCAAGTCTTAGCAAAAACAGGAGCATCTCCAGTGTCAACTTGATGAGTGACTCCTTTATCTAGGCCATAGTATTTAGGTCCTTGAGCAAAGATACCCAAAAAGGATCTAGAAGTTATAACCCTTCAGTTTTCTTGGCTGGAGCTATATGAGGGAATTCCTGGGTATAAAGCAAGGATAAAACTTTTGGCTCAGCTTCTGGCAAGGCAAGATTGCTTATTCTGCCAAAAGGGTGGAGAGGTTAAATAGCAAGTATAATCAAAAGCTGGCCATGCCCAAGTACATTCCCTGTAGTAACTTACATTGGGATAGCAGTAAGGTTAGCTAATATAAGCTGGACAGGCTCATTGTGAGTGACATCCATAATTCCAGGATTTAGGTGGTGTTCATTTCTTCCCAAAGATTCAGGGTCGCAAAATCTCATGAACGTCTTGGCAGGCAACTTGTATGAGACCTGAGAATCTAATATCAACTGCAATCAAAGAAGAATGTAGATGGCATGGGGAGACAGCAGAGAGACTCCTTCCTCAGCTGGGCAAGACAATGGGGGAAACTTGAGGGTTGAGGAATACATCTTAAACTTCAACAAGAGGATCTCAGAAGGATATTTTAGTACACCTATTTTCAACCATGTTCCTGGAAGACAAACAGGATCTTTAAATATAAGGGGCATACTACAATTCAAGGAGGACCAAACGCCTTCTTCTAAAATTAAAAATGCCATTATATTCTTGGAGGAACTGTGTAACATTCAGTAGAACATTATCTCTTTCTCCAAGACCACCACAGGAGAGGATAAAGAAGATTTCAAAAGAGAAAGGGAAGAGCATATTAGGCTCTAATAGCACAAGTATTCAACAAGCCAGCAGTACTATAAGACTGGTTATAAGTGAGATCTGGATTGAGTTTGAGTTTTTTTGTATCTCATCTTCTGAGGCTGTTTTATAACCTCCATTTGGTACTCTACTGTAATAAGTGATATTCTTTACAATTAGGGTAGGATTACTAGGATCTCTTTAGATACAACAAGCCCCTTTTCACATTCTCAAAGGTTCATCAAAGCGCCAATATTTCATTGTAAACTACCTGTTGTGACAGGTAAACTTGCACATTCTACAGTATAGCTTTGGATAGCTCATCAGCTTTGGTTGAGAAAAAACCTACACAGGCGTGCAGCTGGCTCAGGCAAAGTGAGGAAACAAACCATCTCCTGAGCAGCAGAGGAGCCAGGCACTACCTTGGTAGTGGTTTTTCTGATTGAGCTTAAATTTTAAGGTACAGAGATAGCCTTGGGAACAGCAAGTACCATATACACATGTTCACCAGGTTCATCATCCTCTGACTCATCAGATTTAGATTTACTAGGCAATTCATGGAGGAGATTTAGGATAGAGGGTATAGCAGGTGAGGATGCAGAGCCAGGAGCAGTAGAGAGGGCAGTGAAAACAGCAATGATAGAGGAGAATGAAAAGGGTCATCAATAAAGAGCAGCTCTGCCTCTAATTTGACTGGCTCTTCCCAACTAGATTCTAGGATCACCTCCCTCTACCTTTGGCTTTATGTATAATTGGGAGCAATGATCCATGATCCCACAATTATGACATCCTTAATACTTGGGCTGACCATTATTGTCAAGAGTCATAATGCAAATACAGCAGCTATCACAATTAGAGGGCAAAGAGTGCACTTCTCAAACTATAGGAATAGTATGTGTCAGATGCATATCTTGTAAGAGGGTCTTGGTTCCCTTCATCAAAGACATCATTAGCCTATAAGCCTTAAGGTGCAAACATAGGAGTTGATTGACTTTAAGGGCATTAGAGCAGGCAGTGTAAGCTCCCTTCATGGTGATCCAACAGCTAGTGATCAACTGTTGGCCTTCCATATAGAAGAAATCAGAAAACTCAGCCAGGGTCTCCTTGGTCTTTAAAGGAATGTTCATAAAGGCATCTCTTTTGACTTCCCAGCTCAAGCCACTGCCAGGCTCTCAGTTAGCATCTCTGTCATCTGAGCTCAAGCAGTAATGTTAAAAAGTTCAGAGACCATTAAACTCTTGGCATTTAGGATAGAGGCAGCTCAGGGTGTTCTCCTTCTTAAGACTTTCAGCCCTTCAACGTATCGCAGTCCCATAAATAGTCAAATACACAGCAAAGGTTGAGTTTTTTTTAATCAAACACCTGTTTAAAGATGGATTATGATTAGGATTGACACCAGCGCTAGCAGACCTACTGGGACTGTCCTGAGAGCTAGAGTTGAGGACATGGTTCTTGGGAGAGAACTTGGCTTCACTTTCAGCTGGAGGCTTAATAGCCTATAGCTGATGTCCACTCTCTTATAAGGTAGTGAGATTGGTTGCCTGTTGACCCAAGATCTCTAGAGATGGTAGCCACTCAAACAGCATCATCCATCTGTATTTGCTGTACAGCTGCAGTGGCGCAAACTCCAGGAATTTTCAAAGGAAATATTTGCACCTGGAAAATGAGCAGAGAGAAAGGTTCATCCATGCTCTTAGCAAGATCACCCATCTCTTTTAGATCAGATTCAAGGGCCTTGTAGTCATGGAGGATCTTGTCAATACCCAATATAAATTGGCAACAAGTGTAAATACCCAATATATGGGGAGGTAATTTAGCAAGATATGGTCCCAAGTTTTCTACTTGGAACCCAGTGAGTGAGGTGACAATTGGGTAGACTGTCAATACCCAACAGAACACCTTTGCATGCACAATAAATCAACTGAAATTACCAGTAAGGTAAGAAAGAACATAGTAAGTCAAGGTGTAGACTGCTATGGACGTGGTTGAATGGGGGAAAATCAGTGCGGGCCAAGATACATCTTGGAGGAGTTAAATTGTGTGAGCTCCTCAAAGTAGTAGTCTTTGGTAGGGTCTTGGAAAGGCCTGTATGGTTGGAAGCTGTGTTGGTGTCCTCAAATCTAAAGGAAGGCTGTAAGAACAGCAGAGAAGGCAAAATGATCCATCTTCTATCTCTGGGGGAAGGGCAGACAAAGCTTGGTGTCCTGGAATTTTCTTCTGATTAAGGCTTATTTTTGTTTTACGTGATATAATTGAGGGTGATTTTACTCAACAATACACAATCTTTCATCAAGTGAAGGATCTCTATTATATACTAGTGGCCCTGGTAGAGTATTAATAATAAAAAGCATTGTATAGGGAACCCCAACCACTTGGTGTTGTCTGAGATTCCTTTTCTGGGGGTGTATGGGAGGTTTTTGTGGCAAAGTAATGGTGATTCCTGGTAGGCAGTGGCATGAGGAATATTTGGATGCCTTAATGCATCCCAATTCATTATCTGCAGCTAAGGCATGAAGTTGGCTGCAGAGTAGCTTGCCAGTCCCTTCTTGATTTGGTAGACTCCCAATTTGGTCAGCAGTTCCCCCCAAATTGTTAATTGGTGAAAATTTTCTTTTTTAGTTTCCAAATTTGGAAGTTTCCCCATTTGGCAGGAGTGAACGGCTCAGCTGTGAGGGCATGCTGCCAGCTGCTGGCTGGCAGGATGCACGCGGGCAGGCAAGCTGCCAGGCTGGGCGTGCGGCCAGCAGGAGACTTGTGTTGGCTGCGCGGTCTGTAGAGGGATGACAGCTGGCCTATAAAAGGCGGAATTCAAAGATTTTAAATTTTGTTTTCTTTCTCTTTAGGTGTTCTTATTGTGACAGTTTCTCCAATCAGGGGGAATGATGCAAATAATCTTTTTGATTCTCTGGTGCCCTTGCACTGCAAACTGTGCTCTTTTGCGTTTTTTGTCAGTAATATTCCTGACAATAAGTGTCACACACTTAATTCAAGGATCTCCTTCTCTCCCAGGGCAGCAGCCTTCCTCTTCACTATGAGGAAAGTTGTGCTTTTTGCTTTACAGCGCCACAATTATTTGAGATTATAGGGCACAGAAGATTTTCCAGAATACAGTCATATGTGAGGATATGAGTAGTACTGTATCAGAAGAGCCAAGATTGAACGGAACCATGATTATTGCCCAGCAATGGCTTCTGATTGTGCAGAAGCACTTAAGGATTAGGATAAAGATCAACCATATTAAGGATAAAATAAAGATGGTTCAAAGATCATTTTATTGTGAATGACTAATTCTTCTTATACCTTCTACAAGGGTAATATCTGGGCTGCTAGCAATGTCTTCTAGGACATTCCAACAAACCCCAAATCAGGGAAATATTAATCTAGGTTTGGTGCTTATTGCATGTCAACCAATAGAATATTTTCATCTTCACCCAGCACAGGTGATCCTTGCTGGCGTAGAATAATTTAGTACTTCAGGATCACTTCCTACTTCTCTGGCATACTGCAATCTTAATGCTTATTAATGTGATACATATGACAATTCAAGATTATGGGAATCAAACCCAGCACCTTGGCGCTTGATGTAAAAGTAGTTTGGCGCTTTGACACCTAATCCAATTGCTAGGCAGCGCCACAGCACTTGTGTATTTTTTAAAGTGCCGCAGCAGCGCTTATCATTGGCTAGTTTAAGGCTCAGGTCAGCAGACTAATGTTGATCCAATTTGCATATAGTTTATACTACCAATTCATGTAGTTTGGTAGCTATAATTCATATCTGCAAGCTCCGCCATAATTAGTATCATTTTATTTTGTACTACTAATTTATGGATTTGGTTGTAACAGTCCCAATCTGTGGGCTCCGTCATAATTGGCATCATTGCTTGGAAAAATTCCCAACAAGTAGAAGTATCCCCAGAGGATGGCATGTGTTGCAGATTGAATGGATTAGACATTAAGTCGTCCATCTAGGAATTCAGTGACAGAACAGTTGCGCAATTGCTTTATTGCGTCCTGATTTTACTAAGGATAAAAACGTTTAAAACGCCTCTAAAACTGGTGTTTGAAGCGCCTTTTGAATGCGCATAAGGCACAGGCTTTACTTCTGAGGTTAATAATTGAACAAAAAAGTTATTTATATCTGCTTCCTTAAGGAAAGCCACGTGAAACCAGTTGTTCTCTTGTGTGGGACTTTCTGCTGTGTCAATCCACTCTCCTCCATTATGGAAGTCCTTCTGTCTGTGCCTCCCTTCCCCTGGTGGCTATTCCCCCGCCTCACATTATATAAGTACAATACTATCATAATAAACACCAGTTTTGTCTTATTATCTTCTTATATTCTTCTGTCCTTACCCAGGCTGTCACTATACCACAACAGGTATAGTATTAAGATAAAGAAGTAGTAGACTAACTATTTGTTGAAATTAGCACCCAGGCTGCATATTTTACGGCAGCATGGCAGCCTGCAGAGCTTCAACTTTGGCTTAGAGTCCAGCCATCTGTTCTATCAACACAGCTACTTGTGGGTTGAGTGAAGGCAGCAAGGGGCTGAAGAATCAGCAGTGTTGGTAACCTGGTGTCTGGTTTTAACAATGAGTTTGCAAATGGATTCCCAGATCTCCAGCAACTCAGGGTTAGGATCAAAGGCAGGGGGATCAGATGGCTTACCTTTCTCAGACTTGAAGGGGTCTTTATTGTAGTTGCTGAGGTTCTGGAACCCAGCCACCCATTCCCCATGGGCAGTCTGGGCTGCTTCAATAGATTCCCTCAAGCAGCTTGATCAGCCTTGTAAGCTTGGAGGCAATCATGCACATAGTTGGGAAGGGAGGCACAAATAGCATCCAGTGTGGTTTGCAGGGGATGTTATACTAGTAGGGAGTTGCACAGGTTATCTGATATGACAAGAGTATATTGTGAGCCCATTGCTGAAAAGCCACAAGTTGATCAAAGCTATTGCAGGAGGCATCAGCATCTCAGTCAGGTGACTGGAATGCCAACCCAGGTGCAACTGGTGATTTACCAGAGCAGGTTGATGCAACATTGGGAGAGGTACTTTATAGCACTAAAGGAGTTGGTGTGGAAGGGACTAGACTGCTTTCAACCATCATCAGATAGTACCCTGGACCAGAGAACTCAGGTTGTAGTTTGAAAGCAGCATCATTGGCAGAGCAGCCACCTTGAACTAGTATGTATTCAGTTTCTCTCACATGTTCAAGAGTGGGCATTTCCATTGAGATGGGACCCAATTGAGGATGAGGTGATATAGCCATGGTAGTGGGGATAGCAGGAGGGTACAATATGTCTTCTTACAGGGGAGGACTAGAGAAGTAGGTGGGGTACTGCTAGTGGAAGAAGGGCAGGCATGACCAATGAATATGGTGTTGTAAGGCGTGAAGGTGGGGCTTAATGTGATGTAGGAAGCACCATTTTTTGAGTTGACCTTTGTTACTTGACATAACAAAGAGCTCAGGTGAAAGTATTTTATACAGAAGGCCTGAGGTTCTGGATTTAAATCTGCTTGGTATTGATATAGATAATAGAATCTTCCTAGCAATTGGAAGATGAGTGCTGAAGGTTCAATGTCAAATTTAATGTGCAGAAATGAACTTAGTTTTATTGAAAAGGGGCTCTCAATTTTATACCCAAAGGTTTGATCCTAATAGCCTTAGTGAAGATATTCCAAGTGGCAGGAGGCTGGTTAGGACCCTGAAGTCTCAGGTATTGATATTGATCTGTATTTGGGTAAAGAGAATACCTCAGGATGGAAGCAAAAGGAATGGTTTCTGTGTGATCAAACTGCAAACTACCATTCATAAGGCTAATTGAACCCCCTAAAGAAGTTGAATTTAAAACAGTGAAGACAAAATAAAGTTGGCTGAGATGTTTAAAGATGAGATCCACTGAAGCAGCAGTGTTCATCGTTTTTGGGAAACCTTTTGCTACATAAAATCTAAAAGTTTACATTGCTTTAGATTATAGTGGGATCAATTTTAGCGGTTAATCTGGTATATGGAGTTAATTCACTCAATATCTTCCTAAACCCTTCTTTAAAGGCTTTAGGGGCTGGTGTCAAATGAAGTAACTTCCCAGAAGCTCCCAGTGATAGAATGAGCTAGGGTTAAGTTTGAGTCTGTAGTGGAAGTGGCACCTTTTATGGAGGAGTGAGTTCAGCTTGAATAATCGGTCAAGCAATCATTATTGCGGTGGCGTGGAAAGTTTGCTGGAGTTGCATCATTGCTGATTATTGAAGATTTTCAAGAGCCAATAAACAACTGCCACGTAAAAAACTTAAAATAACCCCATAGATACGATTAAGTCTACACTTGGATATTTGAATTTAGCTCCACCCTGATTTTCAATGATTGTACATTTATTTTATGCCGTACGGGAACTATAAAAGTACAGGTCAGCGAAAAGTGGAATCATGAATCCATTCTACGCCATAGCTGTATCTATCCTTTCCTCGACCTTGGCCTATCCCAACCAGAAGCCGCTGAGCCCAATCGCACTTCCAAACCTGGTCCAGCATGGGAACTTCAGAAAGGGCGGAATCAATCCGATGAACAATTTGGGATCCTACGACATCCCAGACGACCAACCGTCTAACAACCATCTCAACCAAACCCCGCAGGGCATTAGGCCAGACTTGGACCTTACACCCCCAACACTAAGCACCACGCAACCCGATAAAGAACAGGGTAATACCAGACATAGGATTGCGACCTCGGCATGCAAGAAGGCACGTCAACGGAAGTCCACCACCAACAAAATTTTTGCTGATGGGTAGCTCTCATAGTCCAGGTTCTGAATGCATTTGAACATATTGCAGTATCAATCCATTCAATAATGTATTACTCAGTGCCATTCATCCTTACATACCACAAATATATTTTTTCTATAAAAATACTATTTTTACTAATCCAACGAACAAATACATGCTTTTTTACATCTCTCTTGTAAAATCATTTACTGACCAGTCAACTTTAACTTTTTTCTACAAAGCATCTCAACTCTGGATATCATACACAGCTTTAAACTAATCCGCAGCTGTAGCCTCAACTTTGCCACAATTATCGGAACAATCATCGCCAACACAAGATATTCCATGCCACTTTCCAAGCCAATTTAATCACCCACCATCCCAAGCCCATAGCATGCTTTGCCACTTCCTCCCTGTTTACGTACTCACCACGCTCATGCTGACAGTCGCCCCAGCCGCCAGCACTAACAAGCTAGGCCGCGGCTACGAGGTGGAATCGAGGAGCGAGAGTGGGTTCTGGGGGCATACCGAATACGACGCAGCAAGCGTCGTTGGCGACGACGACTTTGGCGATAGCGAAGAGTTATAACTCCAACCAATATTCCTATCAGACCATGTTTTTAATAAACATAAGTTAAATTTTATTTTACTTGCATTTTTACGAGAACCCAGGCCACTTCTCCAGGGGTGAATAGCTGATGTGAATAAAGAGAAACAACCCCCTATCGAAGCAGGAAACTCACCAACATTACCTCTATTCTCCTATACAACCAATTCAGAGATATTAGCTTTGGTCCTTCTGGGGCTCAGTAGATACTTTAAAGGAGAAGTCCTGTCCTTATGGGACTCAGTAGATACTTTAAAGGAGTAGTCCTTTTGTAAGGACTCAATTGCTTCAAATGGAAATAAAGATGGTAGGCTCCAACTTTGAGATACTCTGTTGAGGGCTTGAGTTTAACCCCTGCCTAGACTGCAACAGTGGCAAAATCAACTGTAGGGATGTAAAAGTGAGAATCTAAAAGTGGCCAAGTCAATGCTTTTTAAATTTTCAAAATAGCTTTTTATAATAAAGTAACTACTTTTTCTTGACTTTTTTAGTTGAGAGAATGAATAAAAAGTATTTTATATAGCCATAATAAATTTTAATTTCAGATGAGCTGTTTTAATTTAATTTTGAAATTTTAAAATTGTCAACTTGGCCACTTTTACATTCTCACTTTTGAATTCTCACTATCACATCCCTACAGTCAATTTTGCCATGGTTGCCTCCTAGACTAGAGGACACCATCATAACTGTGAGTAGGATGTGAACTGATAAAAACCATTTTTGATGAGGATTCTGGCCTAATTATTTACAAACTCCCCAACAAGTTGGGTTGCTATATTTCTATCCTTGGCTATCAGGTTAGCCATGGGTTTCTGATCCAGTAACCTGATCCTGGTTGTGCAAATAAAAGCTTTTAATTGATTGCAACTATTTGGATGCAGCAGTAATATGTCTAAGCAACACTAGATATACTGGCTGACCCAATATTACATGCTGAATAGTTATGCTATTAAGTTACCTAATTGGTGCATCTACACATATTGCAAATGAGATAACACCTTGCCTGCCAACACCTCTTCCAACACACAGGGGCAGACATAGAGCTTCCCCATATCATATCTAACAGCACATGTCAGGAAGCCAGGTATAGGTAGATGCATTGGGTGACTTGGGACAGGGTACTGTCATACCAGTAGGTAATGTCCACCATAAGATGGGTGCCAACTTGATAATGTAAGATAGGGATTGCCCAAATAAACACCAGGGTCCAGAGCTGGGCACCATAGAGTCCACCAAGCCTGTGAGAGTAATGTAGAGTACTCCAAACAGCTGGGTAGACATAGTCTTGGCATCAATAGGTTTCATTGGGAGTTCAGATCATGTGGTCAGAGGTGGGTTCATAGGAACCAAGTAGGTGGGCAGATAATTGTAATATCTTTGAACAATCTTGGAGGCCTCACATACCACTTTCCTTTGTGATCTATAGTTTTGGTCTCTCTAGTCCTAGACAAAAGATCAGTAATTAGTATGTTCTCAAAGTTGAACTTGGAGTAGGTGGGGTTTGAGAGTATTTGGTGAAATGCAAAGGTCCAAAAAGTGCTCCAGGGGAGGGTATAGTGCCAGTAGTGTTGTAACTGTGCTGTTTTAGCAGAGTTACATGGGGAAAAATATTTAGAAGATAGATAATAATCTTTATTGTGAGATAGTGATTATATAGCTATTGTGAATCAATGGATAGCAGGAACATGATTGGTGATCACACAGCTGGATGGAAGAGGGGGTGGCTTGATCCTGCTAATGAGTCAAGCGCCAAATTAAGGTATCCACCGTGAAGGATTATCATCTGTTAATGTTGATGGATTTGATAATTTGAGTTGAATTCCTAGTCTGGCTTTGGGTGACCAGATAATTGAATTGCAGGTCACAAACCTGCTTGGTTAGAACTTTGCTGGCGGGTCAAGCCTGCGGTTTTGACACCCCCCCCGGCTGAAGGTTGGCCTCCTCTGGAGGCAGGTTGTCAAGGAGGTTGTCGGGAGCCCGGGCGCCATATTGAACCAGTTGTTGCTCGGTGGCGGGCAGGGCGGTTTCCTGTTGTTTCTGTATTGCTTTGCAGGGTTGTAGGCGGTTGCTGTGTAAGGTCTTGTCTTGCTTGTGTTTCCTGAGCCCTTGCACAAGGTAAGTGTTATTGTTGTTTACCTTTAGAATGATTGCTGGCCCTACTTTTTTTGGGTTGTAGTTTTCTTTTGTCAACATTCATGACCAAGACTTTGTCCCCAACTTCATGTCTCTGGCAGATGGGAACAAAGATATTTTGTAAGTGTTCCTTTTCTTTGGCTGCTTGTTTGCTGTTGGCCTCTATTACTTGAGGATCTGAGCAAGGGGGGACTTGACTTGGAATTTCCAGTTTGGGTCCTGTCATATCTGAATGATATTTGGCTGTGTGCTGTATACCAGTTCAAACGGGCTTTTCCCAGTGGATCTGTTCACTTGGGTTTGGCACACAAGTAATGCAGTTGGTAGCTGCTTATACCAGTCTTCAGGTCTCCCGGCGGTGAGTTTGGCTAGGGCTTGCACAAGGCTACCATTCAGCCGTTCTACACGTCCATTGGCCTGTGGATGGTATGGTGTTGTGACGGTGTGTTTGACCCATTTTTGGCGAGGTACACATTGGTGTTTTTGGAGGTCAATTCTTTGCCCCCATTGGTTATCAGGAGTTCTGGATTTCCAAACCTGCTGATTTTTTCCTTGCCAATGAATTTTTGGACTTTGTTACTGGTGTGTGTTTTCACCGCTTGGGCTACTGGCCACCTTGTTGCAAAATTGATGGCAGTGATATGTATTTTTTGTTGTTGTGCTTTCCTGGCATGGGGCTCACAATGTCAAGAGCCCATACCTTGAACAGTAGTTGGGTTTGAATGGGGAGTACAGACTTAGGCGGGGTTTTGCTTTTGGCAAACTTTTTGCAGACCTTGCACTGTTCTAGCACTTCTTGGACATTGCAGTATAGGGTTGGCCACTAGGCTTTATGTTTTAGGAATTTGTATAGATTTTGGCTCTTAGTATGTCCAAGATCCCTGTGGTAGCAAAGAATGGTATTGACTTGTTGATGTGTGGGAATATAGGGAATGATTGTGCCATCCGACATTTTTCTGTGAAGAGTCCTGTATATGTCAGCAAAGAGATGTTCATTCTTGATGACTGTTTCTTTGGTGATATCAGTTATGCCTGTGGGGAACCCTTTGTCTTTTGTACAGAGCACTAGGAGAGGCCATTCTGAGTTGAGCCCATTCTCTCCCCTAGAAGCGCGGACATACAGGCAGGACAGGGCGTCTGCCATGGTGAGTTTGGCCCTGGGCTTATATTGGATGAGCATTTTAAACCTTTCTAAGATTTCCATCCACCGCGCTTGGCGGCGTGACAGGTTTGCTTGTGTCTTAAAATAGATGAGTGACTTATGATCAGTTAGTGCTGTGAATTCTTCCTGCCGTTCCAGGTAACAGCGCCATTTGACTAGGCAGTGTACAATGGCCAAAAGTTCTTTGTCGTGGATTGGGTATCAACACTTGCCATCCGTCAGTTTGCGCGACTCATAGGCTACAGGCAGGAAATAACCATCACTATTCTTAATTTGTAGTACTCCCCCAATGGATGCATCTGAAGAATTGGTTTCCATTTGGTACTCCCCATTGTGTTTGGGGGTACTGTAGTATAGGTGCTGTTATGAGATTTTCCTTTAGACTCCTAAAGCAAAGGTCACATTGGGGTGTTCATACAAACTTGGATTTGGCACCAGTTATGACAGACAGGGGTGCAGTCAGGACGCTGCAGTTGGGTATTAATTGTTGTACATAGGCCACCATTCCCAAGAACGTGCGGAGTTCTGACTTGTCCAATGGAGGTGGCATTTTGCAAACGGCCTGTGTTTTCTGGTTGTCAGGTTTAATGCCATCTTTCAAAACTATGTGTACTAGAAATGGCAGCTGCTCAGAGATTAACTGGCATTTGGAGGGTTTGGCCAGCAGCTTGTGTTGTGCCAGGGTAGCAAAGACTGCCTCTAAGTCCTTGCAGTGCTGCTCTACCAAGGGGCTATAGACAATTATGTTGTCCAGGTAGACTAAGGTGTGCTTGTCTATGTGAGGGGCAAACACTTTGTTCATGAAGTTCACAAAGTTTGACATGCGTTTGTCATATCAAAATTGAGCACCACACACTTGTATGAGCCGTACTTGGTGTGAAAGGCTGTTTTGGGGATATCTTCCTCTTTGATATGGATCTGATGGTAGCCTGCAGTTAGGTCAATATTGGAGAAGACTGTGGCACCAACAAAGGCATTGAAGATTCTGTCAATGAGCGGCAGTGGGTAAAAATTCTTGATGGTAACTTTGTTTAGGGCTCAATAATCTGTGACTAGGCGCAGGGTGCAATCCTTCTTGGCCACAAAGAATATGGCGGCCCCAAAGGGAGATTGTGAAGGACAGATAAGTCCTTTCTCCAAGGCCTCTTTGAGGTAGGCACATAGGGTTTTGTCTTTGTTTGGGGTCAGGCAATAGATGGGCTCTGCCTTGGGTACAGCTCCCTTGAGTTAGATGGAGTGTTGGATATGCTTTTCCAAAGGCAACCTGGGTAAAGCCTCCTTGAAGATTTCTGGATGGTGGGCTAAAATTTTGTGATCCTGAGGCGTAGTAGTATTCTGGTGGTCTTTGAAATGTATGATCTTGTACTGGAAGGAGTCACAGTTGATTGCCTTGAGGTTATCTATTTTGTCTGGGGTCTCTGTAATGCACAGAAAAATTTGGTTGCATAGGAGTTGATCCATTAAGTCAGGATAGATTTGGTGATTGACGCCTTCCTGTTTGATGGTCAGTACCAAGGTTGCCCAGTATACATGAGGGTTGTTATCTTGCAACCAGTCTAAACCCAGTACAATGTAAAACTTTGGAAAGTAAATGACAGGTCCCTGGATGGTAGAGTGCAGGCTCTCAAGAATGACAGAGAAGGGAGTGGTTTCCCTTGTCACGGTGATGTTATGTTCATCAGCTAAAACCACGTTTTTAATCTGCAAAGGATTAGTGGTTAGCTTGAACCTGTCCACAAAGCTGCTGTTGACTAGGGTTTGGTATGCGCCCAAGTCCAGGAGTTCCAAGCCTGTGTAACTGCAAAAGCAGAAAGGATAAGACATCAGTTTATTGGGGTGTCTGGCAATGGTGTAAAGCACTGGGTCCTCTGAGGGCACTTGGATCATTGGACACTGGTCCACGTCCTCAGGTTGGTATTCATCATTGGGCAAGTCAGGAGTTGTGCAGGGAGAGCTTGGCTTGCTTAATGCTCTCCCCAGACTTTTCCCTTGTCTTGGTTGCCTTGTATGGCAGTGATACAGAAATGGGTACGGTTTGACTGGCCACTGTTCCTGTTCCAATGTCCATTTGAACCTGCGGGTTTATGGTTTGTGCTGCTTCTGTTTTTCCCAGGGGGTGGTCAATTGGAACTCCCAGCTGGGTGAGAGTCTTTGGGTCTCTCTTGTTTTCTGGTTTGCACCTTGTGGAGAGTGTTGGATGTTTTTCTGCTTTCTCTTCTTTGCAATACAGACTCTGTAGATTGGTCACTTGATCCAGGTTTACCTGTCTCTTTACATGCAACTTGAGTGTGTTGTAGTACATGAGGTGTGTGACTGGGGTGTCAAAGGCCATGTAAGAGGGTGTACATAGTTGGAGTTTCTTGTAGGCGTGGGTGAGTTCCTTCATGGTGCCTGTCTGCGTTAGGTTCTTTAATTATTGTATGATCATGAGTGTGGTGTCCTTAAGCACAAATCTTGCCAAGAAGTCTTGATTGAAGGTATCCCAGTATTTTTTGGTATGTTCTTTGTGCCACTTGTTGCATCAGATGCCAGCGTCATGGGTCAGTTGGATGAAAATCTCTGCAATCCAGAATTGCAGTGGGCTTCTATTTGGGCCAGTTTGCTTTGACCAGACTGGATCCATGCGGCAGTGTTGTTGTTGGTCCCGGCAAAGGATTCCAGGGTAGCACTTCTAAGTCTTTGGGCTACGTAGGCTGGCATGATATTTTCATCAGTTGCACAAAGAATAGCGGAGGGAGCCAGGAAGAACCCTTGTGCCAACAGTGCATTTAACACAGGGAGTGGTATCACCATGTTCTGGTAGAGGACAAACCTATTGGGTATCTTGGCACCAGGTGTGTACGGTGTCCAGTCTTCTGGGAGGCCAGACATGATTCTATCAAGGATTTGTTGGCCGTGGCAAGTACAGGCAACAGGCGGAAATTCACAAGATAAGGTAGGATGGAGAACCTACCTGTGCTACAAATGTTGTAACTGTGCTGTTTTAGCAGAGTTACAAGGGAGAAAATATTTAAAAGCTAGACAATTATCTTTATTTAGAGGTAGTGATTATATAGCTTATATGAGTCTGGGATAACAGGAATATGATTGTGTTAATCACACAGCTGAATGGTAAAGGGGGTGGCTTGATCCTGGTAATGAGTCAAGTGCCAAAACAAGGTATCCACCATAAGAGGACATCATTTGTTCATGTTGTTGGATTTGGAAATTTGAGTTGACTTCCTAGTCTGACTTTGAGTGACTGGATAATCAGATTATGGGTCACAAACCCGCTTACTCAGAACCTTGCTGGTAGGTTGAGCCTGCTGTTTTGACAATGCAATGTGCCAACTCCATTAAACAGGTTAGATGCTTTCTCAGAATGGTAGCTTACCTAAGGAAATACATCAAAAACTGCAGAAAACTAACTGCACCAATAAATGACCTAACCAAAGGTAATACCAAAAAGAAATTCATCTGGACATTAGAATGCAATAAGAATTTCCAACTATTAAAACAAGTTTTGATCAAAGCATTAATCTTGCAATACCCTAATAACAACAGGTGCTACAAGCTTGAAACAGATGCCAGTGACACTGCCATTGGCGCAGTCCTACGCATCTGCCAGCCAGGGCAGCAAGACTTCCTGCCAGTATGTTACAAGAGTAGAAAACTAACCAACACTGAGCAGAGGTACCCAATACACAATAAGAAATTACTAGCAATATACCACACAGGCAAGACATGGAGATGTTATCTAGAAGGACATTTAAACGTCCAAGTACTAACTGACCATAAATCTTTAATCTATTTCAAAGCTCAGAACACACTTGCACAGCAACAAGCCAAATGGATGTCCCTGCTGGAGCAGCTCAATTTGGATATCCAATACAAAAAGGGGGCAGAGCTGGTCACAGCTGATGCTCTCTCTAGACTATTTCAGCCTAGAGAGGATCATCCTGACCACCTGGACCCTGACTGGCCAAACCTATATAATACCAAGTATAAAACCAAAGAAAAATACCCCTCAACACATCAGCTAACCCATGATACATTAGTAATTAACAAGAAATATTTCCATGTATCAAATGGCACTGTATACCAAATCATTAATGACAGACATTCTCCCTTCATACCACATGTACAAAGAGTTGACACCATCTTAAGACATTACCATCTACTAGGACACACAAAGGCTAACAACCTATACCTCACATTAAAAGAGATATTATGGTGGCCCAATCTTAAATAAGACATAATTGATGTCCTGAAAAGGTGCACAATGTGCAAGAAATATGCCAGCACAAAGGCTCCCCAGCCAACAGTTAACCAAGTACCTGACCCTGAACCATTCAAGGTTTGGGGACTGGATGTGATGGGCCCCTTCCCAGAAACAAAGACAAAACAACACTTCCTAATTGTAGCCATTGGCTTTGCTACACACTAGCCTATCTGCTGGGCAACAAAGAATCACAAAGCAGAAACAATAAACCAATTCATTAACAAAGCAATCATAGCTGACTACAGTACTCCAGACTACATCATAACCAATGGAGCAACCAAGTTATCAGGTCACGTAGTAAACAACAATTTAAAATCCAAAAACATCAAACATTCTACAACCTTGCCCTACAGGCCACAGGCCGACGGCAGAGTTGAACACCTAAATGGCAGCCTTATCAAACCCCTTGAGAAAATAATGGATGGCAAAGCCAAAGACACGTGGCCACTATACATGAAACATGCATTATTAGTATCTTGGGTACACACCAATCAAGGGACAAGCTACTCACTGTTTGAACTAACATACAGATACAAACCAGAGATAGTTACTTGCAACAACCAACCATACATAAAAATCCCCCGGGGAAACCCCCCTCAGTAGAACAAGTACCAACTCTACAACACATACACCTCAAAGCTAAAATAGCAGAAACAAAAAGGCTCAAAACACAAAAGGTAACCTCTACAGAGGAACCACTCCCCCATCAACTCCCCCATCTTGGTCCTGGCTGGAAACAAAAAGAAGCTAGACTCAGTACACAGGGGACCAGGAAGAATAATCAAGTACAGACCAGACAGAAACACCTATCTAGTGAAATTCCAAGGTGCCAAAGTCCCTGTCGTCAAGAAATATAACAGATCCCGCCTCTGCCTTAGCAAAGGAGAACACTCGACATGGTTAATACCAACTAGCAAATAACTCTAGGAACATCAGGTCACAGCCGTCAAGACAAAGCCCACTCCTGATGTACCAGAGTAATCCCTTAAGGGGGTGTTGGGGATCTGGATGTACAAGTATTCTGGCTACTGTCAACCCACTTAACATCCACTCATTTCCTGATTTGGTGCCTTCCCAATATACAGTTTGAAATACCGGAAATATCAACCAAGCAATATCACATGACTGTCTAAGTATCCAGCGACTCAAACCTATCCTGCACATGACCAACCCTTAGGTTCAATCTAACTAAATCTATGCCACAGCAAGAGCTATATAAATCTAAAGTATTATCCAATAAAATATGCTTCTCTTCTTTCTCAATTCCATATTGAAGCTTCCCCAAAAGGCGCTCCTCATCAGTAGGTAACATTTTGGATAATTTTTTAAATCATTATGTTATGTTATTGCATAAATTAACACCACTTTTTTACATGCATTCTTCTGTAATAGAATGTTTGGTACACTGCAGCTAATATTGGCAGTAAGGACAGTGCAAATAATTTAATTCGAGACAAGAGTTCAATTCAGAAAAACTAGCAAGTATAAGCTTTTATTCATATTTGCCCAACTATAGGGTTGATAGATACCTTTAGTATAGATGATTACTGATTTTGAAAAATCATAATTTTTTAATTCAATATTATGCTATCACATTTATTTGGAATATTGATATCTATCGAATAAGTATATATAATAAGTATATATACAGCGAGTATTATGTTAAATTTAAGGTTTTTAATTCGACGATGTTTGATTAACGTGGACAATTAAAATGAAATTTTATTTGGCTAGAATCGCAAATATGTATTCTCGAAGTGAGAATTTGAGAGGTTTACTTTGATAAGCAAATGTATTTCACCAAGAGGATATATTAGGGTTATTGCTGGATGATATCAATGTTCTCGGCGGAAGAAAATACGGGATCACGGCATCTCAGCATATTTAATGTGCAGTAATAAAAGATGCTACAAGGGATGTTATGTCCTGGATGATTATTAATTCCTGTAGGCAAAATATTATTGGTCGGATATGCAAGGCGAAATCGCAGCAGCTTAACAAAGAATCGGCGATCCTGCGCCAGAATTTAAAAAGTTAGATTGTTTTGAGAGAATAATTCATTTCCGGACCAAGCTCCGAGATGCCTTAGCAAAACACAGCTAAATCATGTTGTTATAAAAATTAACACTAAATAGCTACTATTACAGCAGTTAACATGATACAATCAAAGTTTGGTTTGTTCAATTGAGAATAAAAACTTACTTATTTACATGGACTTGATTGATGGCAGAAAAGTTTTGCCGAGTAAGAGTTTCTATTCTGGTTGGAGGCCCCGCTGGAAAAGTTGGGATGAATCTGATTGCCGCATTAGGAAGAAAACAGCAAATGGTAGCTACATTCCTGACTGGTATAAAAGTAAGGCAAAGCTATGGAAAAAGAGAAGCAAATCATGTATCAATGTTGGTTCTTAATCCTGTTAATCACACCCATCCATTGCCAAGTCGCTGGCGACTACGGCGGACTATTCAACTACTTTGATGACCCCGACCACGAGAAGATTGACTGGGCCGCTGCTAGCACAGAAGGTGACGATGACGAACAGATTGCGTTTGAAATCCCCACCCCAATTCACGACCCTCTTCCCAAAGCTTGAAGCTGCGTGTTGAGCACAACTTGAATTCTATCACTACTCTGATTTCCGGTAAATTACTTTTATATGCTACAATATCTTAATGCATAATTGATGATATATTTGCCACTACTTATATTATAGCTTATATATATCCTCTATTAAACACTATATTAAGTTTCTCATTTAATTAGAAGTATAAATATCTTTATGATCTCTAGAATAACTACTAAAAATCTTACACATTTGTTGCAACATCTTTGATGACTCCCTCTCAGGAAACCATTCCCCCAAGAAATGACTGGACTATCAAGTAGAGAGGGCCCCCGAGATACAATTCAGATATTACACCAGGATCAGCTCCTCAAATTTCCAACTAATGCAAATATTCCAAACAACATGACATCCATGGTCTGCATGGACACTAAATAGCATACCAGGTAGCTATATATCAATCGTCTTCTATATCCAATAAAAAATCAATTCTTCTTAAATATTCCCCTTTACTTTTATTATATATTTTTCAGAAGAATATAATCAAAAGTGGTAGCACAGTTAAGTTATAAAAACCTGAATTACTTGAGGAACAATACCTTTAAAGATAAAGAAACAAGAAATGATACTACCTACAAGCTGTATACCCTTTAAAGAAGGACAAGTCATTCCTACAGGATGCTAAATCTTTAACAATATCCTTTTACCCATCTTTCATGGTACCAAGTACTGGGAGCACTACTTAATGCAGGTAGCTGAGCCAGATAGTATGCCCACCACAGGATAGGAGCCAACTTGAGAATGTAGAAAAATGGTCAACCAAGAAAGGACCAAAGGTCATAATTGGGAACCATGGAATCTGCCAAACCTGTCAGAGCAATATAGAATACTCTGAAAAGCTGGGTGGAACTGGTATTAGAGGCAATAACAGAATCTTGTGGGCATTCAGGCCACAGTTTCAGGGAGGGTCTTTGGTATTAGGTATGCAGGCAGATAGTTATATTTATCACATAAGAGTCTGGGCTGTACAGTGTACCAAGTCCTTCACGGTTGAAGGTTTCTGGTTCTCTATTTCTTGCCAAGGGTTCAGAAAATAGTATGTTCTCTAGGATAAGTTTGGAGTAGGCTGGATTTAGCAGGCACTTGATGAAATTGCTGGGCTCAAAGGATGCACCTGTTGGGCAGAATAACATGAGCAGAGGAGCTGCAGGATTGGCAGAAGGACTTATGGGGGCCCAGAATCTTACAGAAGCTGTGTTCATACAGAAAATACTAGAACTAGATAAGGTATAATTTCTTTGAACCAAACATCCATTTAACTTTTTATCACAATGATACCAACATTATCAACAGGGTCGGAGATTTATACTGCTTTTTTGGACTTCTTCATTAATTGCAGGATTTTGGTCCTAGGGTATTCTACCATTGAGAATCTGGCTCATCAGTTGGCTTCAGGTTTAGACAGCTCTTGACTGGTGGAAATTGGCAAATAGATGCAGAGGGTTTCTAATTTCCTAACTATATTCTCAAGATCATGTGACCTGGCTAAATACAGTTAATCCTGAACACTGAGAGTTAATACTGCTGGCACTCATTGGGAGGTGGTATTGGATTTTGCCAAGCTCTCCTTTAGGCAGGAAGTTTCTTTTATGTAGGTTTGGACCTTTGGTGGTGCACCCTTAACTATAAACCTTCCCAGACTTGGAAATCTCCCTGGCTTTATGGGCTGCTTATCAAATAAACCTCTGAGTTGGTCTCAAAAAAGAGCGGCTGGCTGGGCCCTTGGCCCCCGGGCAGGCAGGCTGCAGAGTGTGGGGACCTGAGTTCAATTCCTGTTTTAAGCTTTGATCTATTAGAAGAAGATTTCATTTGTGACATCATCCCCTTCCTTTCCAGGGTCCCCTCCTCTGGTAGCCATTTAGTTGTTGGGTAGGTTACAGAAGGGGTTATCATGTGCTTTCCTTGGGTGGGTAGCCCACCCACTTGACATAGTACTGGGAGCCTTGTAATGGAAACAGTCTCCATGGATGTATTCAACTTTGAATTCACTGGAATGTTCCACTTGGATGGGTTGGGGGACAGACTTAAGTTTTTGATGAGGAAGAGAATTTGAATCTTTTTTGAACAGCAACACATAGTGAAAGAGGTCATGGATTTTTCATGTAGCAGGTAATTCTAACTTGAGTGCTACTTTGCCTATTACTTGGTGAGCTTTTATGTGACACTATGTCAGTGGGCTAGTTTCCTGCAGGAAGCATGTAAGGGTATGCTTTGGGAGTCCAGGTAGACTTGATATCTAGCTTTCAAGAGCTTGCTAGGAATCCTCTTCCTGTCAGCAAAAACCTTGTAAGTCTGGACATCATGAGTCAGATTCTTAAGGCAGGTTTCTTGGGTGTTGTGTATCTTTCAATCCAGGTTTTTCCTGACGTGTTTATTTCTTTACTCTAGATGCTGAGATCCCAAGATGGGTCAAAAACGTAATTGGCTTTGAGGGGGTGCATTCTGGTAGATGTGTGGTCCTTGTTGTTGTAGATGTACTGTGTCATGGGTACCATTATGGCCCTAATATCCTGGTCAGTGTTGATATAGCATCATAGGTATTGTCAAGTATTTGGTTCATTTGTTTGGTCTGGCCATCAGTCTGCAGGTGCTAAGACATGGACATAAAACTCTTCACTCCTAGGTCCTTCATCAATTGGGTCCAGAAGTCGGAGGAGAATTGGGGACCTCTATTGGTTATTATTTCTTCTGCAGTGCTGTGTTGAGCTAGGATGCAGTTGTAAAAATTTCTAGCCGTCTCTGTGGTGGTATAGTGGGTGGTGATAAGGGAAAAGTAGGATATCTTGGTGAATCTATCTACCATGACTAGGATGACATTGAAAAAGTTGAAAAGGGGCAGTTCTACAATATAATCCATTTAGATCAGTTTCCAGGGTCCTGTTAGTATGTCTAAGAGTCTCAGCAGACCCCCAGGTTTGGTTCTACAGGTCTTGATCCTCCCGCATGTTTAGCAACCTTTGATGTAAGTAGCCATTTCTTTGTCCATTTTTTGCCAGGTGTAGTTCTTCTTGATTCCTCTGAGCATCTTGAGTCTGCCAGGGTGACTAGTCATCTCCAAGTCATGATAGTCTATGAGCACTTTGGTCCTTGTCTTGCCTTCTGTTACGTAAATCCAGTTATGTAGTAGCAGGGTA
Organism: Entomophthora muscae; assembly: GCA_014839935.2. Lineage (NCBI taxonomy): Eukaryota > Fungi > Entomophthoromycota > Entomophthoromycetes > Entomophthorales > Entomophthoraceae > Entomophthora > Entomophthora muscae. The sequence goes on along the minus strand of QTSX02002338.1, from coordinate 76,239 downwards.
TATCCTTTCAATGAGAAACCTTTTTTGTGGTGGCAGCTATCTGGATCTGAGGTCAAGTTGTCAATAAGTTCTATTGAGTACTTTTCTAGTTTCTGTTCTTTGATTATGTTGGGTTTGCAGGCCATGATCTTCTTGGAATAATATGCTACAGGATGTAGCATATCATCCCCTCTTCCTGAAGAAGGACCCTGCCCACCACAAAGTCAGATGTGTTGGTCTCCAGGACAAAAGAATTTTAAGGGTTGACCATGTCCAGCACATGGAAAGAGGTGAAAGCAAGCTTAAAGGCTTAGAATTCTGTATTAAATTCCAGGGCCCAGATAAACTGGACCTTATCAGAGCAAAGTTGTATCAAGGGCAGCGTAATAAGAGAAAAGATTTGGATTTAATCATGATATTAATTTGCTAAACCAAATATATTTTTGAGCTCTTTTCTGTATTTAGGCGTGGTCCAGGTTGTCACTGAGTCTACTTTATTTTTTTGTGACTAATCCTCCAGTTTTGACCACAAAAACCAGGAATTTAACTTCAGGTTGGAAGATTTCACACTTCTTAAGCTTGGTGTGTAGGCTATCCTGAGAGAGTTTTTCTATTATAAGGTCCAGGTGTTGGAGGTGCTCTTTGTATGAATTTCTGTAGATGAGGATGTTGTTTAAATATGCAACAAAAATATTGGTTAAGTTATTCACCCAAGACAGTGTTAATAATCCTTTGGAACGTACTGGGAGTGTTACACAGGCCAAATGACATCATCAGATATTTGTACAGCCCATATCTGGGTTTAAAGGCTGTCTTGTATTTGTCACTTTCCTTGATGTGAATCTGTTTGAAAGCGTCTCTCAGGTCAATCTTTGGGTACACCTGGGCTCCAGTCAGTACTTCACAGAGGCCATCAGCGTTGGGGATGGAGTAGCGGTTCTTCACTGTAATATTGTTCAGTTTCTGATAGTTCACACATGGGTGCATTACGCCATCTTTCTTTCCTACAAACAGCATGGGTAACAAGCAAGGGGCCTTTGACAACCAGATGAAACCCTTTTTTGTCATGTCCTCTAGGTATGTTTTCAAGGCTACTTGCTTGCTACAATTGTAGCTGTAGATGGGGCTGTGGTGTGGTTGGGTCCCTGGAATAGATCTATTGGGTGTTTGTAGATGCATTGATTGTGTAGTCTGGTGGCCTCCTCTTCACTGAATGTGTGGCTCAATTTCTCAAGCAGGGTGGGTTGTATTCAACGCTAGGTATCATTTTCCTGGTTAAAAGCTGGTTCTTGATTGCTCAAGTCTGGCTCAGGAAAAAGGGGACATCATGGCATGATTCAGTTATGCTAGCATGAAAGTCTGTTTTCAATAGTTCAGGATCAGGCCCCACATGTTAGACCAGAATTTGCTAATATCTGGGGGTGGGCTAGTCCTTGCCAGAGGATCAGCAAGGAAGGATACACACTCTTTTCAACTTCTAAGGGAAGTTCTTGTTCACATTTGTGATCTTTGTCTTGAGAACTGTTTCCCATGGTCACCAGCAAACAGTTCTTTGAAGCTATCAAGCCTAGTTTCTTTGCCAGAGAGGAGTCAATCAAAATTTCATTGGCACTGGTACCAATTAGGCCTCTGCTTCATGCTTGCTTCCTAGTACATCTACTTTCAATTGAATGGACTTGTAAGGTTGAGCATAGGTGTATATTTGTTCCAAGGATACATAAAGAGTCTTCTTCTTGGCAAATTCTCTGGCAAAATACCATGCTTTGTGACAGTAGATGCATAAACCATCTTGGTAGTGGTTTTGCAATTCTTTGGGAGACATTCCTGGTTGGCTTGAGGTGAAGGCTCTAGAGGGGCAGGTGGGGCCCAAGATGGGTCTCTCTTGGTTCAGGCTCATCCCCTTGCACAGAGGTAGTGATTCTTCCAGGCTCAGTGTGGGCAGGTGGTGTTTTCAACAGGTCCTTTGTGGCTAGGCTAACTCTCTTTCTGAAGATAATGGCGGCCAATTCATCCTCAAGTTGGGTGCAAGTCTTCAGCTTAAGGGATTCATTGATATAGACTTGAATGGGGAGGGTTCCTTGTGGAATATCTAACAGGGATTTCAGTGTGTAGTATCTGGTGTCTTGGTTGCTGCCAGTGCTCATGAGTTTGGACTCAAATCTTGAGTAATCAAGACAAAATTTGGCATCTTTCTCAGTGGCTTTTCTGAACCAATCTAGTGCGTCTCCAGACAGCATGGCAACCACTCCCAGTACATTTCCTCATTTTTGGGTAGGTGTTTGTCTTGGCTTATAAATGAAGGCAGAGGACAGGCATGGAACAACCAGCTTTTTCTTGGGTGCGCTTGACCATCTGGGGCATGTCCACTCTAGTTATTGTCTGGTCAACTATCATATCCTGCACCTATGATGTAGCAGGGTTCCAGGTTTCAACTCTTTGGGTGTGTTCTGGTTCTTTGATGTTCAAGCTCTTTATCCAAGAAGATACCTGGAAGGTAGTTGCCTTTTAGATGTAATGAACAACCATCACAACAAATGCCATACATGTTGTCCCACAAGTTAGCAACATCTTGGGACCAGGTTACTGTAGCTGTAAAATATTGCCACACTGTCAGCAAGCCAGGTGCAAGGCAAGGCAGTTGCATAGGTGGGCATAGGTCACTGAGTGGGTAGTGTGACAGAAATTGCGGGATAGTATGAAGCTGTTTCTAAGTGATGGGGAATTACCACCCAAATCCACATAGAATTGATGATTAGCCACCAACACAGCTTCAGATACTTTTTTATGAAATTTCCAATTGTAACTCCAGGATTAAGTAGAACAATTAGTCCTAACCAAAGTAGTCCAAGATAAATGACCTGAGAAAGCATCAATTCATCTTTAGCGTAAAATTCTGGGCATTGAGAAGTAGCACTATTTTCAGTTTCCAGAATGGGGGGACTCCAAAATTGGCTGGCATGAAATTGACATTTGGCGGCACCAACAACAAAGTTCTAATTGCAGGACTCCATCTTCCAGAAATGATTTGGTTCAGAATCAGATTGTATGGAATATACTGCAACACCCTGATTGCAGGATGCATTTTTAAAATGGAAATTAGAACTTGGGATAAATGATTTTTATTGAGTAAATTTAGGAGGACTCAACTCTTAGAGTTAAAACAGTGAAAATTATTCAATATATATCAGAAAAATTGACTAAGCAATACCACCTGAGTCTTGACCTCCTATTCCTTCCACATTGTCAAGTAAGTATCTGGTCCAGGTTGCAAAGAACCCTTGCGTGACTAGTTTCTGAAAGCCATGCTGATTAACAAGCTCATATCAGGTGACCCACATATTACGCCAATTTATCAATGTCAATTTGAAAAGGGGAACCAGTTTCAGCCGACAGACTGGAGCAGCCATAACCCATTTCCAATCAACTGTTTGATTTAAATCTGTTAACTTGGTCAATTTTGATAAAGGTTTTCCAGCTTTTCAAGCCTTCTTGCTTGGGCAGATAATACCCGGCATGATGGAACCTACTGTGACATTACCCTCCTCTTTAGCCCTTGGAACAATACCCCCATCCAGGAGATGAGATAAGGAGAAATTCTTATGGGCAGGTGGGAGTTTCATTGCGGCCAAGGTAAGTTTGGGATTACCAATAGCAGTGGGGTTGCGCTTGTAGAACTCATAGATCAGATCTGGGGAATTGGAACAATTGTAGTGGGGAACCCAGGAGTTTTCAGAATCAGGATAAACTTTCCACGACACCAAATATTCCAAGTGTTGTCAATTCTTGTGGGAGGCCAAAATACAATTTAACTCATACTCAGGTTCTCCCTCCACAAGAATGGGTTGGGAAGAAGGAGTCTCTGTACCTTTAAAGGGAGTAAGGAGACATTCATGAAAGGTGTGGAAAATCTTGAAAGCAGGAGGTAAATCCAGACAATAGGCAAAGGAACCAATTTGATGCTCAACTTTGAAGGGACCAACTTGTTTAGGCCCTAACTTACGACAGGGAACCTTCAGTTTCATATTGCAAGCATCAACCATGACTAGATCACCTGTCCTGTAAGTTGGACCTTTCTGGTGCTTGCTATCTGCATATTCATTGTAAGTTGTCACGGCAAGAGTAACATGGAGCTCCTGATGAACCTGCTTCAATGCAGCAGCCTGATCAGTTGCAGCTTCCACGTTGCTAACTAAACAAAGACCCATATTAGAAGAAGAGTTGTAACCCACATTGGCATAGAAGGGAAATACTTGAGTTGACATGTAAGGGGCGTTATTATATGGGAACTCTTCCATAGGTAAATTATCACACCAGTCATATTGTTGCGCATTAGTGTAGCAACGTAGGTAAACCTCCAAACTTTGGTTTATCCTCTCCGTTTGTCCATCAGATTGTAGGTGGAAAGCCGTGGAACAACACAATTTGATACCTAGAATCCCAGTGAAAGCTTCCCAGAACTGAGCAATGAATTGAGGCCCGCAGTCACTCACAATCTCCATTGGGATGCCATGTAAGGAAAAGATTCTATTCACAAACAACCTAGCTGTTTCCACCAAAGTAATTGTGGTTGAGCAAGGTACAAAGTGCACCATTTTTGTGAAGCAATATACCACCACCATGATTGTGTTAAACTCATTGGAATTGGGAAGTTCACCAATGAAATCCACTGACACAGACATCCAGGGTCCTGCAGCAGGCTGCAGTGGAACCAATAAACCTTTAGTCTTGTTCTGGCTTGCCTTGGATCAAACACATACCAAACAATTGCAAACAAAAGCTGCCACTTGCACTGTCAAAACTTTCCAGGAAATCTGTCAGTGGATTAGTTCCACTGTTTTGTTTTTCCCTGGGTGGCCTACCATTGGAAAAGTGTGATGAGTCTCCATGATTTCATCCCAAATAGTTCCTTCTGGGACCCACAAGCAACCTTGATGATATAGGTCAGGACCTATCTTATGATAACCCTGAGGCTGATCTACTGGGTTTGCACATGCTAGCTCCAATAGCCTATCATAACCTTTGGACAAAGGTTGCAGAAACTTAACTTTGGAATATAAGTTCAGGTCTGCACCCTCAGTTAGGGACATGGTAGCCAGAGTAGCAGGTGGAGACAATACAAAAGGCACCACAGCCTCATCTGAATCATAGTATGTGTGTTGAACTCTGCATCCACACTAGCATCTGGGAGATGAGAAGGATTCCTGCTTAGTGCATTGGCCAAGTGATTGTCCAATCCTTTTAATAAAATTTTAGCGGAACTTGTATCTTGTCAGGTCACCATGCCATCTGGATTGACGACCTGACAAAACCCTGGGTTGTCAATAATATAGAAGAGCTTTGTGATCAGTTCTTACTACAAATTGATGACGTGCCAACATCAGATGGTGATGCCAATGCTTTAACAATTCCACAACAGCCAACAATTCCTTGTCGTAAATCATGTAATTGTGTTCACAAGCTTCCATATTTTGGGAGAAATACCCTACTGGTCTCTCAATCCCGTTACCAGCAGTCTGCAACAACACACCAGCTACAGCGTATTTGGATACATATGTGAAAACCACATAAAGGAATCCCAGGATCCAAATGTCTCAAAACAGGTGACAACAACAAAAGAGCTTTGACTGCTGAGAATGCACTTGCACACTCAGGTGTCCAGACCAAAGTTGTCTTACCACTAGCCAAATATAACAGGGCAGCCACTTCAGACAGGTGTGGAGTGAACTTCTTCAATAACGTGCAATTACCCAAGAAACTAAGGAGCTGGGATACTGTCACAAGTGTACCATACTCTCAAACTGCAGCTTCCTTGTCAGGGGCAATGGTGTGGCCATCCTCAAAGATATTATTACCCAGAAAGGTAAACTTATGTTTGATGAATTCACATTTGCTTCTTTTAATGATCAAGTTGGCCTGGAGGATGCGCTCTACCATTGCTGACAGATGGGTTTTATGTGACTCCTCATCTGGAGAGAACACTAAGATATCATCCATATACACAATGACACATACACCCAGGAGATCCCCCAAGACGGAATCACTTAGTTGCTGAAAGCAAGCTGGAGCATTCTTCAATCTAAAAGGCATTACCCAGAACTGAAAGATACCCTTATTGGTTCTGAATGCTGTTAACCATTCCATTACTTCTGCAATTCTGATTTGATTGAAAGCATTCAACAGATCAAATTTCAAAAATACCTTTGCCTTCTCAACACACCTAGAGATCTGTGCTTTGAGAGGTAAAGGATAGGGATCAGGGATTGTGCTGTTATTTAAGTTACCATATTCAACACAAGGTCAAAGAGACCCATCAGTCTTTTAAACAAACAACAACAGAGAGCAAATTAATGAAGCCTTTTTAAATATATAGCCCTTTGCAAGCATATCACAAGTCCATTCCTCTAAACATGTGTCTTCCTTCAAAGTTAAGGGGTAAATAAGAGACACAATTCAAATCAGATCAACAGTAACTTTAAAGTCAAAGTCAAACTGAGTGTTCTTGGGAAGGACCTCACCTCTGGTAGTGTCAAACGCTGTGGACCAGGGTTGTAAACATGGGGGTAAATCCAAACTTGCAGGAACAGGGACAGGAACCAATTGAATAGTCTGAGAGGATTGCTCCATTTCAGACATACCCAACAGCAGAATATGAATAGATATACCCAAAGAGTGTTCCACCTGTAATGCATTTTCTTTCAGTAAGGTAGATAGATTGTGCTCTCTCCACCAACTCACACCCAAAATGATAGGATACATCAGGGAGGAGCAGATGGAGAACCTTGCAGTTAAAGACTGACCTAAAACCATAAAGGTTACTGGCTTCTTCAGCTGGAAGGAGGGAATCATCTGACAGTTCCCACCCCTAACAAACATTCCTGGGTGATACTTGAGTTGTAGCAAGTTGGCAGTCTCCACACTCATGAAGTTTTTGGAAGCACTGGTATCCAACAAAATGGCTGGCTGATAGATAGTCTGACTGTTATCAATGCTACCATAAAACAAGAAGTAACCAGAAGTAGATTTATTGGCAGCAAAGGTGGTTATCTTGGCAGGGTCTTGTTTTTCATTGGCAGTACAGACAGCAGCTAAGGAAGCATAATGCTCCTGGAAGTAACGCTCAATCATCTCTTGGGCAGCAGCTGGAAGAACAGGGTTATCACAATTGATGGGAGCAAGGGGCACCTCTTCAGACATAACCACAGAAGATTTGGCAGGTATAACGTGCTGAAGCACTGCCAAAGAACTATCAGGACCAGACACTACTGGGGCCTCCTTTACATTGGCAGGTTTGTTCACCACTGCCAATTGCAACTGAGACAAGCTAGGGGGAGAACAATCTTGGCTTTGGTTGGAAGGAACTACTGCGGCGCAAGGACCACAAAACCAGGAGCGTGCAGCAGGTTTGTCCTTGATTACCAACGTACCTTGCTTGGAAGTAGACAGATTTGAGACCAGAGAAAGAATTTGGCTTATCAGGGCCTCAGTTGTGGTTAACAGTGAATCCCAAACTGCCAAATCCTGGGCAGTTTGGTCAACTGCTAACCACAATACTGAGAGTTTATTCACCTCATGAACATCAATTGTACAGCAGTAGGTGAGAAACTGAGGAAGGAATATTGAAAGCAGAGTAGTGCCCTTATGAAAGGCGTACAGCTTACAATATACTTTTAGCTCCTCAATAGATACACACAATTTTTTTAACAAAGGGTATAGAGATGCAATCTCAGTTAAAACACTTGGATTGCACTTCACTGCCGACAACAACCATTCACAAGCATCTTCAGAAACCTTTGTCATCACATGGTAAACTTGGGATTTGTGACTAAGGCTTGAGCCAGAATAAAATGATAATGCTGACAAAACTTCACTCAAAATTTCATCAGTGGGTGGAGCAGGAAAATAATCTGGATGCCAAAATGTCATGACAAGACAGAAATAGGAAACAGAGAATCCAGTCTCAACAACTGCAACCAGAGATGGACACCACAAATTAAAGAAAAGCCCAAACTGAAAACTCAGAAATGAACTGATGCAAATAAACATGGTAAACACAGATATCTCAACGGAGCAGTTGAAAAGAAACACAAATTCATGACAAACTGCTTCCAAAAACTCAGAAGTAGAAGAGTTGAGTAATGTGACAGAAATTGCAGGATAGTATGAAGCTGTTTCTAAGTGATGGGGAATTACCACCCAAATCCACCTAGAAAAAATGATTAACCACCAACGCAGCTTCATATATTTTTTTTGTAAAATTTCCAATTGTAACTCCAGGATTAAGTAGAAAAATTAGTCCTAACCAAATTAGTCCAAGATAAATGACCTGAGAAAACATCAATGCATCTTCAGGGTAAAATTCTGGGCATTGAGAAGTAGCACAATTTTCAGTTTCCAGAATGGGGGAACTCCAAGATTGGCTGGCATGAAATTGACATTTGGCGGCACCAACAACAAAGTTCCAATTGCAGGACCCCATCTTCCAGAAATGATTTGGTTCAGAATCAGATTGTATGGAATATACTGCAACACCCTGATTGCAGGATGAATTTTTAAAATGGAAATTAGAACTTGGGATAAATGATTTTTATTGAGTAAATTTAGGAGGACTCAACTCTTAGAGTTGAAACAGTAAAATTATTCAATACATACAGTAGTTTTAAAAGCTATAGCAACAAGCAAAAACAATCCAGATTTAAACAAAATGAACTCAGATTTAAACGGAATTAAAAATAAATGAATTTATATTGATTTGCAATAGATTTGGGTTCATTTCAATTTTGCTTAAATCTGAATTCATTTTGTTTAAATCTGAGTTCATTTTGTTTGTCGCCATAGATTTCAAAACAACTGTATCAGAAAAATTGATTAAGCAATATCACCTGAGTTTTGACCTCCTATTCCTTCTACATTGTCAAGTAAGTATCTGGTCCAGGTTGCAAAGAACCCTTGTGTGACTAGTTTCTGAAAGCCATGCTGATTAACAAGCTCATATCAGGTGACCCACATATTACGCCAATTTATCAATGTCAATTTGAAAAGGGGAACCAGTTTCAGCCGACAGACTGGAGCAGCCATAACCCATTTCCAATCAACTGTTTGATTTAAATCTGTTAACTTGGTCAATTTTGATAAAGGTTTTCCAGCTTTTTGAGCCTTCTTGCTTGGGCGGATAATACCTGGCATGATGGAACCTACAGTGACAGTTAGGGAGTGCCCATCACATTATGGGCGCTAACTTGAGTATATAGGAGAAAGAAATTTCTTAGCAAGGACCAGGGACTGCTGGATGGAACTATAGGGTCTAGCAGCCCAGTCAATGCCATATCCAAAACATCAAAGAGTTGAGTGGATTTAGTCTCATTTTTGATCCTCAAATCTTGTGGGTAATCAGGCAGTGGGGTGACAGTAGGAGCCATAGGGACCAAATATGCAGGCAGGTCCTTATATTTGTCCTTAAAGAGGCAGGATAGAATCATGTACCAATAGTTCTCTCAACAAACGCTCTCTGGCTTGCGTGATCTTGCCAGGGGCTGGCTAAGAGGATAATCTCTAGCGTAAACTTGGAAAAATCCAGGGCTATGGGATATCTGGTGAAATATATAGGGCCAAAGGGAGCACGTGGGGGACAGAATAACGCAGATGTGGGATCCATGGGATCTACAGGCAATATGGTAGGGGCAGTGTGGCCTGTTAAGCTGGTCTAGGAGTGAAAGAGAGCAAGTATGAAATAATGCAAGATATGTTTGATCCTAAGGCTCATAACAGTTGTATTACTAAAGCTGAAAATGGGGGTTTGCTTATGCCTGGAAAGGTATATAGCTATTTGCCAGGCTTTATCCTTAGATCAGAAATATTAAAACTTGGGCTGCTGGGTGGTGGGGATTGATGGCAGCATTGTGACATCTGGTAATTGGCTGGCATCATTGGCTAGTGTTGTGGAACAGAAAACTTGTTGTTTCTGTATACTAGCCTGGTCAAGGGGTGTAGGTAGGGATATCTGGCATCTCTCAGGTTCAGGTTTTTGGAAGATCTTCATATGGACCTTGTTGGCAGGACAGCAAAAAACTTCCAAGCCTCATTCATGGTGATTTGCTACTACCTAAGTGTAGCTCCTGTTGCCTAATCTGGGAATTTTCTTTTAGGAACTCCTGTGCCTGCTGCAGGGATTTTACCACAGGCTAGTTCCTGTTCAAATCATCCTTGGATCCAACCCCAAAAGAACGTGGACAGCCAGGCCCTCTGGGCTGTCAGGCTGTGGGTGGCAGAAGCCAGGAGTTGGTTCTTGTTCTGGGACTGGCTTTATGATTAATAGCAATTTGTCATTTGTGATGCAAGTGATTAAACTTTATAATGTAACTAAATTAGACAAGGTTATGAAATAAATCATCAATCATTCTGGAATACCTGGCTTATTATTACTGATGTAGGAAGGAGATGACCTGGGGTGGCACTGATTCAACCTGGGAAAAGTTAGAAATAAAATAATAGGTACAGACCCTGCCACCCACACAAAAATGAAAGTTTTTAGAGACCTGATGGGCCCTCAACCCAAGCTCCTGTAAAAGTTGCTGATGTAGCCCCTGAAGAAGGAACATTCAGCACAAAACTGCCCTTTAGCTGTCACAGCAGTTTCCATAATACCAGGAATTATCTGCCCAAGTAAGAAATCTTGAAAGGTTGGAAGAATGTTAACAAAATTAACTGGTTTGATAGATATAAATCAAACAGTTGATTAAAAAATGGGTTACAGCTGCTCCAATTGGCCAGGTGCATCTGATTCCCCCTTGCAAGCTGATGTTGATAAGTTGTTTTAATATGAGAGTCACCAGATATGAACTTATTGATCAGCATGGTCATCAGATTTTGGTCACCCAAGGGTTTTTGAGAACTGGACCAGGTATTCATTTGGTAATGCTGAAGGGATAGCAGCTAAGGATCCAAGTGGTATTGATTAGTCAAATTTTGATATATATTGGATAAATTTCACACTTTCAACTCTAAGAATTGAGTCCTCCCAAAATTTTACTCAATAAAAATCAAATATTTTCTGGCCTAATTTTATTTTGAAATGCATCCAGTAGTTGGCCTGTTGCACTACATTCCCTACAATTCAATTCTTAGCCAAATCATTGCAGGAAGATGGGCCCTGCTGTCAGCACGCTGTTGCTGCCTCTGCCCAATGTTAACCTGATGCCCAAAATTATAGGAGTTTTCCCCTGTGTCTGAAGCTGAGACATTTTTAACATCTCAATGTCCTGAATTTTACACCAAAGACTCATTGATTATCTCTCAGGTTATCTATCTTGGGCTCCTTAAGTTAGGGTTAATCATTTTGTTTAACCCTAGTGTATCTTTTGGTTTTTCATAAAATAGTATCTGAAGCTTTATTGGTAGTTAATCATCAACTCTATGTGGATTCAGATGGTGATTCCCTACCACTTAGATACAGCTTCTTAATATCTGACTATTTCTGTCACATCAGCTATGTTGTACTCAAGTTAACAGGGCCATAAGAAAGGCTTATTTGGTCCAATCTACAGGATACAGACTAAAGTTGTTAAGGTGTTGGCCAGAACTTTACTAGATACATTTCAAGGTCCAACTCAAGGTGTGCTAAAAATCCAAGGAGTGATGAATCAATAAAAGGCTTAATGAGTTAAGATAAACTGAGGACCCCACCTTACCTCCAAGAAACTCCATGAATAAGAGGATGTGGGATTAGTAATTGAACTTGCTGCATTTGGTCCCTGGGTTTAACATCCAGAAGGACATGGCGGGAAACCTTTGTGACAAAAGGGTTAGGGTTCAAACTAGCCAAAGGTTAGTCTTCAGGACCAGATTAAGGGAGTGTATCTTGATCTCCTGGAAAGCAAAAGAAGAATGTTTAATGTTGATAAAAGGAAAAGAGGCGCTGAAGTAACTAAACCCAACACAGATTTGGATGATTTTTTTATTAGAAAGAGGACCATGGCTTAGATAGCTGGTTAGAGCATTAACTTTTCTTTAGGGGGACAGAGTAAATTTTGTTTCCTGACATTGTACAAGGATCTGATTATCTGAGGTGATACAATCTGGAATGTGTGGATATTGCAGCTGGCACATTTAAGGAAATGGGGCAACTTTTGAAGTCAAAAGGGAAAATGACTTGATCTTTGCAAGCATCACAATTTGTAGACCAGATTAAAATAGCGTCAAAAGCGTGATTCATGACAAGGTTTGTGTCAGTTCACATCCTACTTGCAGTTATGATGGTGCCTTTTAGTCTAGGCGGGGGTCAAACTCAAGCCCTCAACAGAGTATCTCAAAGTTGGAGCCTACCATCTTTATTTCCATTTGAAGCAATTGAGTCCTTACAAAAGGACTACTCCTTTAAAGTATCTACTGAGTCCCATAAGGACAGGACTTCTCCTTTAAAGTATCTACTGAGCCCCAGAAGGACCAAAGCTAATATCTCTGAATTGGTTGTATAGGAGAATAGAGGTAATGTTGGTGAGTTTCCTGCTTCGATAGGGGGTTGTTTCTCTTTATTCACATCAGCTATTCACCCCTGGAGAAGTGGCCTGGGTTCTCGTAAAAATGCAAGTAAAATAAAATTTAACTTATGTTTATTAAAAACATGGTCTGATAGGAATATTGGTTGGAGTTATAACTCTTCGCTATCGCCAAAGTCGTCGTCGCCAACGACGCTTGCTGCGTCGTATTCGGTATGCCCCCAGAACCCACTCTCGCTCCTCGATTCCACCTCGTAGCCGCGGCCTAGCTTGTTAGTGCTGGCGGCTGGGGCGACTGTCAGCATGAGCGTGGTGAGTACGTAAACAGGGAGGAAGTGGCAAAGCATGCTATGGGCTTGGGATGGTGGGTGATTAAATTGGCTTGGAAAGTGGCATGGAATATCTTGTGTTGGCGATGATTGTTCCGATAATTGTGGCAGAAGTCGAGGCTACAGCTGTGGATCGATTTGGACCTGTGTATGAACATTAAGAATTGGGTACTTTGTAGAAAGTGGTTGATTTTATATTAATTAGCCTCCCTGAGAATCGAAAGGTTGAATTTTCAAGTATTATGGATTTAAATATTCGACTGAATGGGGAGTATATATTCTTCTATTTGATTAGAAAAATAAACTGATTATTAGAAAAGGGTTATTTTTGGTTTATATTATGAAAGGATGAGTGGCACCGAGTTATTAATTCGGTCGATAGTAAGTGAAATGAATGGATGTTATTTGAAATGGGACTAGTTGTCATATCCTTTAGTAGCCTTCTATCAAAGCGTTGTATTTGATAATTTCGCCCGTGGTGATATTCCAATTCTAATCTTTTTAGCTTTGATGTAAGCTTAAATCTAAGCAGCTTCAAACGATGTTTTTGATGTCACTGATCCAGAGTGTAGTTGTTTATTAATCTTGATAAAGTATAGGTTATTGAGTATTGGTGGTGGTTTGATGTGATAGTTATCAAGTGATGTTTGATGTAAAAGTTATATGTTTATTAATTTATAATGTGGGGTATTATAAACTGAGTGAATACTGCGAGATGACCTTTGTACATCCCCTTCCTGGAGTAATGCGGATTCTTTTCCCTTTTGAGCATTGGTAAAGATTGGGCCCAGACTCGTTTTCTGGCGATACAGTGTTGTATATGCTAGGTCTATATCCCATGTCACTTTTTTGTTTATCGAGCTTGGCAGCATTGGATGGTTCAAGGTCGTCATCCAAGTCTTGTCTAATTCCGTGTGGCTTTTGGTTTAGGTTGTTGAAATCTTGTTGATCGTTAGAAGAGTTGTAGGATTCCAAGTCATCCAAGTCTGGTTTAAGTCCACGTGGCTTGTGGTTTAGATGAGTGACATCCTGTTGGTCGTCAAAGGAGTCGTAGGATCCCAAATTGTTCATTGGGTTTATTCTGTTCTTTCTGAAGTTCCCATGGCTAGCCAGGTTTGAAAACGAGTTGGGGCTAGCAAGTTTATGTCTGGGATAAGCCAAGACCGAGTAAAGGATGGTGGCAGTGATGATGGCGTAGAACGGATTCATGGCGAACTTGACGTCGATATGGGTTTATATAGTTAATCTGGTGGCATAAATAAATGTACAATTAGCATAATTTAATGTTTTTTTCGATCAAAAATACAATTAAAATCTTAATCTTTAGCCAGTTGATTTTTTATTCTAAGACTTGTGTATGTACGCGTCGATCGTTTATTGGTTTAAACCCCTCTGATCTCCGACAATTATTGCTTCTATCATTGGGATATTCAACAAGCAGCATACCACACCAATTATTATTGCTTGGCCAAATAATTTAAGCATAAACTAAGCTCCATAAGAAATGATCCTTGTCGAGTGCCTCCATCTTAAACCCCATCCCAGTTTACAATTGTCAGTTTCCGTTAAGTTTTTTAAGAAGCGAAACCCACCCCCCATTTGACAGGGAAGTTCCGATCCCAGCATAAGATCCAAGTGCCCATAGTTAAATCGTATACCATTTCACACTCTGCTTAAATTGAAATCACTCCCTTTGATGTGAGCTTTTTATTAACCGACCAGATTGTACATTTAACTTCTCTCTGGGACTTATTATCTCCTAGACTTATGCTTTCTACATGAACTTGGATAAGATATACCAGGTTTTTAAATTCCAGGTGGATCATATCCCGGGGAGAGGACTCTAGGGTCCAAATCCTTGGTTGCAAAAAAAGACAAAGATACAATTTAACATCAGATCAACCAGCTACTCAGTTATCAGGCTACCTGTACAACAATCAACCTTTGCTATGGAGGTATTTTTGAAGGTAGACTCAAAGGTGGGGAACCAGTTTACCACCCAGTCAGTTACTTTGTCTGATACTAATCTTATGGCCACTGTGGTGAAATCCACCACCAGATATGTAAATCCCCCAGTGTTTTTTTTGTGAGCAGTTCAAGCTACTTTTTACTAGTGATTCAGGGGTGTGGAACTCAAAAGAATACCATAAGTTGACCCTTAGTTAATCATTATGTTACTTCAAAAACCAATTTGAAAGGCAATTGGTATGCAAATTTACTACTAGGGATTGAAACCACCAGCAATCTTCTCTCTAAAAGTTAAAGTGGCCAAGCCCAGGCTTCTTAAGCCAAAAAACAGTTCTAGTAATAAAAACACATCTACACTTATAAAACTTTTATTGTTTATGATTATATATTCATTATCATTCATTGATGTAAATTAGGCTCCCCAGCACCACTATACTGGACTCAGTGGTACATCCATTAATCAGGCAACTCCCTCATTTCACAGCATGTCTATTCTGTATTACTAGATACATCAGTGCCACCTAAATCAAGCCCAATTTATTGATGGATCTTGTACATAGTTATTGAACATATAGAGTCTGCTCCCCCTTTTTTTGCAGTATCCACTTCCCACATATATGGTCCAACATTTAACAAATCAAAGGCTTAGCTTTGAGATTAAATCAATATGAACACGTCCAGGATTCTGATCACCACTTACCAAATTATCACCTTATTGGCTGGCTAGTGAAATAGCTCCCTAACTTTCTAATACTCACTATGGGAAATAACCCACTACCAGCTCCTGCCAGCATGATACTATAACTGATCAACACCTTTCTGCTATTTTAATTCTTTAACTTATGCTTTTATTTTTTGCATATTTAAATCTGCCCTGCGTTTTGGGTACTTTTAAGCCTGCTGTTGATTCAGGCAAGGTTTATATGTAGCCCATAGTGTTTTTGAATTTTGGCTAGCTCCAGGAAAAAAAACAGCAAGGGCTATGCTTCTTTTTCTTTAAAGCAAGAATTAGGGTTGCTTGAGCTTGCCAGCAGGGATGAACTAGATACTTCATATTTCTAGGTGGTTGACCCTGAATAAAAATCTTTTCCTAATAAAAGTTTACTCTGCTATGTTCCATTATCCCCTTTAACACCTTTTATTTGTTTTCCATCCTCTACCTCCAACTATGCTCCCATGTGGGTATGTCTCAAGATGCTATGCTGAACCTAACATCTTTGTTTTCCCACTAGATAAACCAAACCTCTACTTTTGTAACCTCTATTTGTCCAGCCATCTATTCCTTGTTGCTTTCCTTTACTTTTCTTACACTATTGGTATCATTTCACCCGCCTTCATCACAGTATATATATTATTAGTATTTTTTTAGCCACAATCTGATAAGCTTTCAAGGCAATCTCAACAACCAAAGTGTGCTATCTCTCCTTCCAATAAGTCTGCCTCTTCATCAAAGCTTCCCCATAGAGTCTCAAAGGCTAAACCCCCTACTTCCCCAGTATCTTTCCCCACTACCATTCCTCCCATAAAATCAGTGCTGATGTAGCTAAGCACTCCTATTATGAGTCTGAGGGTGACTTGAAGCCCACCAAGCAGCTCTGGGAGAGAAAGAAAAGGATGCCAATAATCTTGTGTCCTGTATTGAGAAGATGAAACAGGCTTCTAAGCATGCATCAAGGACCCTGACTCCCCCTGGTGGCTCTTCTTCCTCCTCCGCGTCCCACAACTGTCAGGAAGGACCAGAAGATCCTGAAGATGTTCTGAAATGTCTAAGGCTACTAAGCAGGTGGCCTTGATCTGCTAACCATCATAAACATTAACAAAGTTCAAGGTGGGCTCAAATCTTCTGCCCCTCCCAAAGTGTTTCCCCACCATGGCGTCCAAGGGTGGCCCTGGTTTTTCTGCAGATAGCTACATCTTCAACTGTAGCAATCAAAAGGGTGTCACCAAGAGCAAACACTTTGTACTTGGGGATAAGCCTTTTGGGGCTTGCCTTAACCCTGAGGGTTGGAAAAGGTTACAGCCCAGAGGGGGAGCGCACTGGTGATCTGTGACCATCTCATCTCAAGGATACTCAAGCGGTACCCTGTGCAGATGATCCCTTCCTATACCCATCTCTCTGTGTCTGATCTAGCTGATGAGGCCCTGCAGCATCTCTAGCTTAACAGTATCAAGCTGGTGCTAACCTGGGAGCAGCTGGTCAATGATATCAGCAATAAGTGCACTGCTGCTGATACCCTCCTCTCAAGGCCTGGGATGTTCTTTTCAAATTTATGTTCACACACAGGCTCAGTCAGCTGTCAAGTGGAGAGTGTTTCCTCCTGTATTATAAAAGACCAGCTTTCAAGGAGCGCACCATCTTCTAGGCAGCCCATAAGAACCCACTTGATATAACAAGGGCTAACCTAGGCTAATTATGGCACCTTTGCCACCTGCCCCAGATGTCCTACCAGCTCAGGATGGACCATGTCCAGATAGATATCCAGGTGATCCCACCTGTGATCTTCCTCCTCCTGGGAGCTGCTAAGGCCATTTCCATCTGTGCTTTTACCATCCTCCACCCCAAGCCTGCCCTCTGACAACAACGCCAATAAGACCCTTCTCACACCCACACTAACCCTCCTGATACTGATAAAGACCAAGCCACCCTGGACTTGAGGGAAAAGGTAAGGCTAAGAGCTCTTGGTCCGCACATATTCATGATGAACTTTGAGCCTGCTCAGTTCAATGCATATGGGCAGCTGTCTGATGAGAAAGTGCAGGGGTGCCATGTTTATTCCTGGCAAGCCGTTGATTGAAATGTGCAGGCCAATGCTGAACTGGGTAGGTTGAGCTGGAGAGATACTGTGTATACCTTCAACCTCTGTGCTGGCACAGTTCAGGTCCTTGGCTTTTTAAAGCCATGGCACACTGTGTAGGGCACCAGGCTCTACTCAAGCACCTCTAAATAGCTGAGCACACAGAGTCAGGCCCTTCCTGGAGCACTTCTAGCCCCAGTGGGTAAGAAGAGTGGTAACCAAAGGTCAATGAAAAGCCAGGGCCAAGGCACCCTGGGATGTCTACCAGACAGCTATCAATGGGGAGGGGAGGACCATGTTTGTGCTTGAGGCCTACCCAAGCCACCTCAAGCCTGCCAGGGATGGGGGCTGGATTGTTGATTAGAGCAAGGCCACCAGGAACTCCAGCCCTAAGACTAACCTCAAGTACATTGGGCTTATCCAGGCAAGATAGGGCATGGCAAGTAAATCAAGAAAAATTTTGATCAAAGAGATTTGTGTACCCCAGGTGTATTTGAGGAGCCAATAGGAGAAGGTTGGAATATAGCAGTAGAAGGAGAACAGGAGGATTTATACACTTGGCTTTTGAAGTTGAGAGTGACAGGAGTAATCAAGCAGAAATTGTTTTGGAAGGCAAGTACTGCATTTGTAAACAGTGTAGATGATGGCTCAGATTGAATCCTCTTGTTTTGGGCTTTCAGAAATGTGTTCAAGCATCAAGGTTGGTTTGCTAGATCTTGAGAAACAAAATAAACCAGTGAAGACATCCATTTATTTGATGAAACAGGTTTTTGCATGAATCAGGAGGCTCAGGATTGAATAATTAAATAAGAATTGATATAAAAACTACTTCAAAGAAGCTTTAAAACTTGATCCAATAGTTTAAACATATCAATCAGGCCCAGAAAATAAATGAAATTTCATGTCAGGAGGACCCTGACTGTTTTCTACCATCTACACACAGCTTCAATAGGCTCCCAGGCCTCTGCCAGTTCTTCTGTCAATCCTGCAGCCCCCTAGCCTATGCTATTATGTCCAGTAAAAGCACCCTTTAAACCTGTTTATTTCACTGAGTACCTGCCAAACCCATCCTACTCCAAACTTACCCTAAAAAACATACTATTTGCTGACCCCTTGGCAATAACTGGAGAACCAGAAACCTTCAGCTGTGAGGGACTTTGATATACCATGCATTCCAGGCTTTTCCTTAAAAAATTAACTATCAGAAGGCCTAATAGTGTTGCAACTGACCCAATTATAGTTCAGTATTTAGATTGGGGAAGACAACAGTCCAATTAGAAAGGACAAGAATAGGAATACAATAAGGTTTATTGGAGAATATTGTAATTAATATACCAATTAGGTAAGCCACAAGTCCACTTGGAGGTTGCACAGTGGCAGGTTTGACACAAGGTTTGAACCAGGAATAAATTGGGCAAGGGATTAGTGAGTCAAACTGGCAATGCTTCTAATTAGGAGATAGTGCCCCCAATTTGACATTGTGCTCAGCTTGATCCATACCATTTTTCACGGCATGAGGCAACTCATTGAGCACCCCAGGTTTATTGTGAGATACATCAGCAGACAGGGGAATAATCTTGGTTGAAACAGTAGACAATAATGAGAACTAATTGATCCTGGTATATGACATAACCCTTGGGGATGTCCCTATCAGGGACGGGGAGGAAGG
Organism: Entomophthora muscae; assembly: GCA_014839935.2. Classification (NCBI taxonomy): domain Eukaryota; kingdom Fungi; phylum Entomophthoromycota; class Entomophthoromycetes; order Entomophthorales; family Entomophthoraceae; genus Entomophthora; species Entomophthora muscae. The sequence continues at coordinate 57,008 of QTSX02002338.1, read as the reverse complement.
TCTCTTAGTGAGGTGTAGCCATATGGTCAGCGTTTTTTCCTTTCTTGGGGGGATTTTCTTATAGGTAGATTGTTAATTGAACCTACTGATGCTACCACTGTCTTAACTGTGCTGTTTTAGCAGAGTTACACAGGAAAAGTATTTTAGAAACTAGATAATAATCTTTATTGGAGAGATAGTGATTATATGGTTCATGTGAATCAAGGAGAGTAGGAACAAGATTGGTAATCACACAGCTGGATGGAAGAAGGGAGTGGCTTGATCCTGATAATGAGTCAAGCGCCAAATTGAGGTATCCACCATGAAGGATCATCATCTGTTAATGTTGTTGGATTTGGTAATTTGAGTTGACTTCCTGGTCTGGCTTTGGGTGACCAGATAATTGGATTGCGGGTCACAAACCTGCTTGGTTGGAACCTTGCTGGCGGGTTGAGCCTGCGGTTTTGACACCCCCCGGCTGAAGGTTGGCCTCCTCTGGGGGCAGGTTGTCAGGGAGGTTATCAGGAGCCCAGGCGCCGTATTGAATCAATTGTTGTTTGGTGGCAGGTAGGGCGGTTTCTTGTTTTTTGTCTTGCTTTGCAGGGTCATAGGCAATCATGGTGTAAGGTCTTGTCTTGTTTGCATTTTCCAAGCCCTTGAACAAGGTAAGTGTTATTGGTGTTTACCTTTAGAATGATTGCAGGCCCCCACTTTCTCAGGTTGTAGTTTGCTCTTGTCAACATTCATGACCCAAACTTTGTCCCTGACTTTGTGTCTATTGCAGATGGGAACAAATGTCTTTTGTAGGTGTTCCTTTTCTTTGCCTTTTTGCTTGCTGTTGGCCTCTACTACTTGAGGATCCAAGCAAGGGGGAACTTGACTTGGAATTTCCAATTTATGTTCTGTTAATGCTTTAATGATATTTGGCTGTGTGCTGTATACCAGTTCAAACAGGCTTTTTCCTGTGGATCTGTTCACTTGGGTTTGGCACACAAGTAATGCAGTCAGTAGCTGCTTATACCAGTCTTCAGGTCTCCTGCAGTGAGTTTGGCTAGGGCTTGCACAAGACTACCATTAAGCTGCTCTACGCGTCCATTGGCCTGTGGGTGATATGGTGTTGTGACGGTGTGTTTGACCCCATTCTTGGTGAGGTACACATTGGTGTCTTTGGAGGTCAATTCCTTGCCTTCATTGGTTATCAGGAGTTCTGGCTTTCCAAACCTGCTGATTATTTCCTTGCCAATAAATTGTCGGACGTCATTGCCGGTGTGTGCCTTCACCACTTGGGCTACTGGCCACCTTGTTGCAAAGTCAATGGCTGTGATGATGTACTTCTTCTCATTATGTTTCCCTGGAATGGGGCCCACAATGTCTAGGGCCCATACTTTGAATGGTAGTTGGGTCCAAATGGGGAGTACAGACTTAGGCGGGGTTTTGCTTTTAGCAAACTTTTTGCAAACCTTGCACTCTTCTAGCACTTCCTGGACATTGCGGTATAGAGTTTGTCACCAGGCTTTATGCTTTAGGAACTTGTATAAATTTTGGCTCTTAGTATGTCCAAGATCTCTGTGGTAGTAAAGAATGGTGTTGACTTGCTGATTTATGGGAATGTAGGAAATGGTTGTGCCATCCTTCATTTTTCTGTGAAGATTCCTGTATATGTTAGTGAAAAGATGATTATTCTTGATGACGTTTCTTTGGTGATGTTAGTTGTGCCTGCAGGGAATCCTTTGTCTTTTGTACGTAGCACTAAGAGAGGCCAGTCTGGGTTGAGCCCATTCTCTCCTCTTGAAGCACAGACATACAGGTGGGACAGGGTGTCTATCATGGCAAGCTCAGCCCCAGCCTTATATTAGATGAGCATGTTAAACCTTTCTAATATTTACATTTACCGCGCTTGGCGGTGTGACAGGTTTGCTTGCATCTTGAAATAGATGAGCAACTTGTGATTGGTGAGCGCTGTGAATTCTTCTTGCTGTTCTAGGTAACAGCGCCATTTGACTAAGTAGTGTACAATGGCCAGCAGTTTCTTGTCAAGGATAGGGTATTGCTACTTGCCATCTGTCAGCTTGCGCAATTAGTAGGCTACAGGCAGGAAGTCACCATCACTATTCTAATTTTAGTACTCCTCTAATGGATGCATCTGAGGCATCAGCCTCCATCTGGTATTCTCTGTCTTGTTTGGGGTATTGTAAGATGGGAGCTGTTGTGAGCTTTTCTTTGAGGTGTCTAAAACAGAGGTCACGTTGGGGGGGTCCATACAAACTTAGCCTTGGCGCCTGTTATGGCAGACAAGGGGGCAGTCAAGACGCCACAGTCAGGTATGAAGCGTCGTACATAGGCCACCATTCCCAAGAAGGTGCATAGTTCTGACTTGTCCTTGGGAGGTGGTATCTTGCAGATGGCTTGTATCTTTTTACTGTTGGGTTTGATGCCATCTTTCAAGACTATGTGTCCCAGGAAGGGTAGTTGCTCCTGGAAGAACTGGCATTTGGAGGGTTTGGCCAACAGTTTGTGTTGTGCCAAGGTTGCAAAGACTTCCTCCAGGTCTTTGTGGTGTTGTTCCACCAAGGGGCTGTAGATAATAATATTGTCCAGGTACACTAAGGCATTTTTGTCTATGTTTGGCGCAAACACTTTGTTCATGAAGGTTAAAAAAGTGGACAGGGCGTTGGTCATGCCAAAGTTGAGTACTGCACATTTGTAGGAACCCTATTTAGTGTGGAAGGCTGTCTTGGGGATGTCTTCCTCCTTGATACAAATTTTATTGTAGCCTGCAGTTAGATCAATCTTGGAGTAGACAGTGGCTCCTCCCAAGGCGTTGAAAAGGTTGTCAATTAGTGGCAGTGGGTAACAATTCTTAATGGTGACTTTGTTTGAGGCGTGGTAGTCTGTGACCAGGTGTAAGGTACCGTCCTTTTTAGCCACAAAGAATACGGCAGCCCCAAAGGGAGACTGTGAGGGGCGGATAAGTCCTTTTTCTAGTGCCTCCTTGAGATAGGTGCACAGGGTGTTGTCCTTGTTTGGGGTCAGACTGTAAATGGGGCGTGCCTTGGGCACAGCCCCCTTGAGTTGGATAGAGTGTTGAATGTGTTTCTTAGGGGGTAGTCCCAGTAACGCTTCCTTAAAGATTTCTGGATGGCGAGCCACAATATTGCGGTCTTGAGGCGTGGAGGTATCCTGGTGGTCCTTGAAGTGTATGATTTCATACTGACAGGAGTTGCAGTCAATTGCCTTCAGATTTTTCTTCTTGTCCTGGGTCTCTGTGATACGTACAAAGACGTGGTTGCATAGAAGTTGGTCCACAGAGTCAGGGTAGATCTGGTGGTTGACATCTTTACGCTTGATGGTCAACACAGAGGTTGCCAAGTCCACATGGGGGTTGTTTTTCTGTAACCAGTCTAGTCCCAGTACAATGTCAAACTTAGGGAAGTCAATGACGGGACCTTGGATGGTGGAGTGGAGGTTCTCAAGCATGACAGAGAAGGGGGCAGTTTCCTTTGTCACAGTAATGTGGTGTTCATCAGCCAGGACCATGTTTTTAATCTGCAAAGGATTAGTGGCCAGCTTGAATTTATCCACAAAGCTACTGTTGACTAAGGTTCAATCTGCGCCCGAGTCCAGGAGTGCTGAGCCTGTGTAACTGCAAAAGAGGAAAGGGTAAGACATCAATTTATTGGGATTTTTGGTGATGGTGTATAGTACTGGGTCTTCTGAGGCCACTTGGATCATTGGGAATTGGTCCACATCCTTGGGTTGGTATTCATTGTTGGGAAAGTCAGGAGTTGCGTGGGGAGGGCTTGGCTTGCTTAGTGCTCTCCCTGGGCTTTTCCCTCATCTTGGGCTCTTTGGGTGGCGGTGACGTGGAAATGGGTACAATATGACTGGCCGTTATTCCCATTCCCATTCCCATTCAAACCTGTGGGTTTGTGGTTATTGTTGTTGCTGTTGTCCCCAGGGTGTGGTTGAGAGGAGCGCCTGCTTGAATGGGAGTCCTTGGGCCTTTCTTGTTTCCCAGTCTGTGCCTTGTGTAGAGCTTTGTATGTTTGTTCCGCTTTTTCCGCTTCACGGTACAGGCTTTTCAGGTTGGTTACCTGGTCCAGGTTCACATGCCTCATCACGTGTAACTTGAGGGTGTCATAGTACATGAGGTGTGTAGCTAGAGTGTCAAAGGCCATGTCAGATGTGGCACAGAGACAAAGTTCCTTGTAGTGCGGGTGAGTTCTTTGACGGTGCCTGTCTGGGTCAGGTTCTTTACTTGGCGTATGATCATGAGTGCTGTATCCTTAAGTACAAACATTGCCAGGAAGTCCTTCTTAAAGGTATCCCAGTTCCTGTCAGTGTGCTCTTTGTGCCACTTGTCACACCAGGTGCCAGCATAATGTTTCAGGCAAATGGAAATCTCTGCAATCCAGAATTGCTGTGGGCATTCCATTTGAGCCAGCTTGCTCTGGGCAGACTGGATCCTTGTGGCAGTGTTGTTGTTGTTGTTGGCCCCGGCAAAGGGCTCCAAGGTGGCGCTGCAAAGCCTTTGTGCTACATAGGCAGGCATGATAGTTTTGTCAGCTGGTTGCGGCATTGAGGAGGGTGCCTGAAAGAACCCTTGCGCAGACATGGCGTTGAAGGTGGGTAGCAGGATCACCATGTTTTGGTAGAGGACAAAACCATCAGGTATCTTGGTACCAGGAGTATATATGAGTCCAGTTGGGCAGGAGGCCAGACATGATTCTGTTGAGGATTTGTTAGCCGCAGCGTGTGCGGGCAACAGGCAGAATTTTTCAAGATAAGGTAGGATGGAGAACCTACCTGTGCTACCAATGTTGTAAGTGTGCTGTTTTAGCAGAGTTACACAGGGAAAAATATTTTAGAAACTAGATAATAATCTTTATTGGAGAGATAGTGATTATATAGTTCATGTGAATCAAGGATTAGGAACAAGATTGGTGATCAAATGGCTGGATGAAAGAAGGGGTGGCTTGATCCTGATAATGAGTCAAGCGCCAAATTGAGGTATCCACCGTGAAGGATCACCATGTGTTAATGTTGTTGGATTTGGTAATTTGAGTTGACTTCCTAGTCTGGCTTTGGGTGACCGGAAAATTGGATTGCGGGTCACAACCCCGCTTGGTTGGAACCTTTCTGGCTGGTTGAGCCTGCGGCTTTGATACCACTGTTGTAACTGAATCAATTATAGTTCTTTATTCAGATTGAGGAAGACAAAAGTCCAAATAGAAAGGTCAAGAATAGGAATAAAGTGAGCTTTATCAAGAGAATAGTATGGCTATATACTATATTGAGAAGCCACAAGTCCACCAGGGGGTGGCACAGTGGAAGGTTCAAAATAATATTTGAGTTGCAAATAACTTGTTTAAAGGACCAGTGTGTCAAATTAGCAACTCTCCTAATTAGGAGATAGTACCTGCAATTCAACACTGCACTCAGTTTGATCCATACCATTTATCATGACATGAGGGCAACTCATTGAGCTCTCCTGTGTATTTTGAGACATTTTAGAGGGCAGGGGAGTAATCTCAGTTGCAAAATTGGTACCAATGACTCCTCCCCTGACCCCAAATTCCAACTGTCTGAAAGATCTAGTTGTTGCCCCTGAGACCAATTCCATTCAGCCTTTTGGAGTATTCTATACTACTCTGACAAGCTTGAAAGATTAAATGATCCCCAGTTCAGACCCATGTTCCATTGTCAGTCAAACTATATCTTACATTATCAAGTTAGCTCCTATTGTGTGGTAGGCCCTAACATCTGGTCCAGCAGCCCTGGTGCCTGCGTTAAATAGTACCCTCAGTACTTGGTGCCATGACACTTAGAATGATTATATTGGTTTTATCTTTAACCAGCCTCTTTTTCTACAATTCAAAAGGATCTCAAATGCTATCACCCTCCTCCCAATTTGGTTAATTGCCCTCAAGAAGTTAATGCTGTAACTGTGCTGTTTTAGCAGAGTTACAAGGGGAAAAATATTTAGAAGCTATATAATAATCTTTATTAAGAGATAGTGATTATATAGTCAATGTGAATTAAGTATAACAGGAACATGATTGTGTAGATCACACAGTAGGATGGTGAAGGGGGTGGCTTGATCTTAATAATGAGTCAAGCGCCAAAACAAGGTATCCACCATAAAGGATCATCATCTGTTCATTTTGTTGGATTTGTTAATTCAAGTTGACTTCCTAGTCTGGCTTTGAGTGACCAGGTAATTGGATTGCAGGTCACAAACCCTCTTGGTTAGAACCCTGCTAGCGGGTTGAGCCTGTGGTTTCATCATTGATGATTTTTTATACCCTTATTGTCTCTCCTTGAATAGTGCTGCTCCTCATTTAATCATAACATTTGTGATTAAAAATATCTATTGTAGAGTATCTATGAAATCCATGCTTGCTTTTTTATTATCCTGTCCTGACTCTTTTACAGTATAACAGTGTTGCAAGATCTTCAATCACTCCCTCTCTGGGAATCGATGCCCCAAGCAGCTCACCAAAATAGTCACCAAATGGTGAACCAACCAACCATTAAGTTGGTAGCACTACAATCATTTGCCCATATATTACAGGAATCAAACAATCCATATCTTAAGCAGAACAGAGCTTAAGTAAGCCCTGTGACTTAAAAGAAAAATTACTCAGATAAGCCTTATGACTCCCATGATGTACATGAACAGTATGTGGATTTTTATGATACTATATATTATCCTATATTCATATCAAATAAATTATCATTCTTTTCCTAATTTTCTCCTTTATCTCATTTATTATACTTCCCAGAAGTATATCAACAACAGTGATAACACAGGTAGGCTATCTATACCTACCCAAATCAAAGAAAAATCTCCCCCAAGAAAAAGACCCAAAAAATAGCCCTCCCTACCAGTTGGAGAGACTACAAAGAAGGACAATGTGTCCCTGCAGGCTTTGTCATCTACAACATCAACCTTTTGCCTATTGAACAGTACAATGCTTTCAAAGCCCGCAAGCTGCTACACATAACTCCAACCTCAACAGAGCCACAACAGCCCAAAATATCTAACATTGTATTCCAATGTCTGATCTCAGCAGAAATTGGGAAATTTGCAGGGTTACACTGGGAAAACACCAACCTCTGAATCAACAGCACCCAAAGAAAATTTGAACAAGTGGACTACCCCCACAGACTCTGGTTCAGTGAGATTGCCCCTTGCGTCACAGGAACCACATCACATTTTGTAAGTCAATGGCTTGATCAACACCCTGACCAAAATGAAAACTGGGACATGTTCAAAACCGCCTTCCTTAAAAAGTTTGCCATGAAAGATTCAAATATGATAATCATGACAGAACTTTGAACGTTCAAAATGATAGGAACAATCAAGGAATACATTACTGCATATGGGGATCTACACAACCAAGTGCCCAACACCATCAACTTTGATAAAACTGGGCCACAGTTAGACTTTTACAACAGCCTCTCTACACATATCAGAGGTCAGTTTGACATGACCCGCTGCAAGAACCTTGAAGATGTATTCTTGGAGAGAAAACATACAGCTCAGAAATCTGACAATCTAAACCCAACAAACAAGAGAAAAGAGAGTCCCATTGCAAAGAAGGACCCTCACTCTAATAATCAAAATAATCAAATCAATAACTCACATCCTCAAAATGTGAACTGTACAGCACAAGCTAACCATGCAAGCACTGAAGACACCAACAAGGTGGAGTAAGCTCAATAAAATGCTTAGGCAAGCTGCTCTCCCCCACTTTACAAGACTTGTACAGGGACAAGGACGTGGATTCATTCACTGTGATCCAAGTGCTCTCCAGCAATCCTCTACTGTTTGCCGCCCAAACAGGAAATAAACTCCTCACTTATTCTTTCTGCTTTTTTAGATATCAGGGCGCTGCATTATTTGACACTGGAGCAGATCAATCCCTTGTTGACAATAAATTTGACAGCCTCATGACATTACATACAGTCTAAAGCAACATCAAGAGAGTTGCCATAGCAGATAATAGAAGCACACCAGTCACTCAAGAGGAAAAACCTTTCTGCACCGAATTGGAGATGTACAGACTACAATCAGTGGCCCTATCACACCAATCCCCAAAAATGACATTATAATTGGCCTAGATTGGATAAAAAAGAACAAGCCTTACATTTACTGGGAAAGTGCTACCCTCACCATACAATGAGGCAAAGTACACCATCATGTCTACCCAACTCATCTTGGCACGCTTATGAGAGACCATATGTTTATGAAAATCATAGAAAAAGAAGAGGAAACTGAACCTAGCAAAATCAATTGGAACACCTTATGTATGAGGTTATTCATTTCAAAAATACAGAAACCAGACGCAAAAACAACTTCAACCAAGACCAGCTAGTTAGTGAATTTCCCTCCGTATTCCAAGAAACTCTGCCCAGGTTGCCCCCTGATCAGGGTATACAACACAATATTGACCTAAAAAGTAGTATGCCTAAAGCATGGCCAATCTACTGCCTCACACTACAAGAAGTCAACACCCTAAAAGCAAGCCTTGATGAAGCGCTTGAAAAAGACTAGTTAGACCCTCAAAATCACATTTTGGTGCCACTGTCTTCTTTGTAGTAAAGAAAGCTGGAGGACTCCACCTGGTCACAGACTATAGGGCGCTCAACAAGGTCACAATTAATAACAAGTGCCCCCTGCCCCTGATTGATAACCTTTTTGATGCCCTAGGGGGATCCCAAATCTTCACAAAAATTGATTTGACAGCAGGCTACCATCAAATTTGCGTAAAGCCTGAAGACATCCCAAAGACTGCATTCAGAACCAAATACAGATCCTTTGAATGTGTTGTCCTCAATTTTGGCATGAAAAATGCCCCTAGCACCTTTGTGACTTTCATTAATGAGTTTTTCAAATAAAACATCAGAAAATGAGTGATAATCTATCTGGACAATATAATCATCTACAGTCAAACCCTAAAACAACACTGGGAAGACGTCCACCTGGTCCTCTACACCCTTCAAGATAACTAATCATTGCCAATCCATTGAAGTGTGACTTCTTCTCATCTGAATTCCCATTCTTTGGTCACATTATACCAAGGACAGAATCAAACCAGACCCAGAAAAGATACACACCATAACCAAAATACCAGCCCCCCAAAAAAGCAAACTCTGTACCTTCCTAGGCATGGTAGTGTCAAGGATCTGGATGTACATGTATTCTGGCTACCGCCAACTCACTTAAAATCCAGCCATTGCCCAATTTAGTGCCCTCCCAATATACAGTTTGACATAATGTAAATGGCAACCAAGCAATATCACCTGACTGTCCAAGTATCCAGTGACTTGAATCCATCCCACACATGATCAGCCCCTGGGTTTGGTCCAACTAATATCCCCGCCACAGCTAAATCTATATAAGTCTAAAGTATCATCCAATAAAATATACCTCTTCTCCTCCTACTTTTATATTTGAAGCTTCCCCAAAAGGCTCTCCTCATCACTGGTAGCAACTACGGGTTTTTTACCACACCCATGAAAGAGAAAATGACTTCCTAAAACCTGCCCACCTTTGCTCACATACTCAACCAGGCCACATTCCAGGAGACCTGGAAAACGTACTTCTGCGCCCACAACATCAACAAAAATATACCTAGTGGATGCACCATATTCAAAGGACTGGTCATGCCCAAAGCATGTGACAAGATAATTCAATACAGTTGCTCTCTCCAACCACAAACAAACACACAACTGCCTACCACAGGCAGATTTACCAACACCAAGTGCATTGCTATTGACAAGTTCTTTGGTAAAAACAAGAAAAACATCATCAAATGGCTAGACCACTCAGCCGCTAAACTCCGCGCCAGCTGCATTCCCCACAAAAAATGGGTCCAGGAAGCCAGCAAGCGCCTATATGAGGCCGCAGCTAACTAGTTTGCCACCTGGGTTGGCTCAAAAACTGACAACCAGCTTGTCAAATGAGAAGAGTTCAAAGCAGACATCACTAAAAACTTCTGCGTCCCTGAATCCCTCCAAGACATTGCAATACAGCTCAGCAATCTTTCTCAGAAGACCACCATCACAGTTTACGCCAATGAATTTGAGGAAATACACTGCAAAATCCAAAACCCAGCTCAAGCTGACAACATGCACACTTTAACTTCTTTCATCAACAGAATAAAACCCTCTGTTGCTACCCTCATTTGTCCAGAGGCTAATAACTCCATGCCCGCGCTCATTGCAGAAGCCAAGCGCGCGGAAAAACGTGCAAACATGGGATATGCTGCACGCATTGACAATCACCCCTCAAACAGCAATGGCAGAGAAAACTCCAATGGCAACAAGCGCCAATTCACCAATCATAGCAACAACAACTCTAATCATAATAATGGCAATTGCATCCAAAGCGCAAACTGCTCCTGTCCCAAGAAAGAGGACAATACCAAAGTAAATCATGCTGAAACAGCAGGCACCAGCGCCCATGTCGACACTTTGTTGACATGGCCACTGTCAACTTGAAACTCTAAATCTCCTATGTTTTTTGCTAGTTGTGCTAGCTTAATTCTTTTTTTAAAGAGTTCAGGGGTGCAAACCCAGAAAACACAACAAAATTGTGGCCATCTTGACACAATTTAATGTTAAGCTTAATAAAAAACTCAATTTAACCAGATTTTTCCTTTATTTTTACTAATAAAAATTATTTTTATTTTTATATTTGTTTTCACAACGTAAAAGTGTCAATGTAAACACTTTTTAAGCATAACTTATTTTTAATAACAAAACTGAAACATCTACAATAAAAAATAAGTGCCATTTAAAAATATTTTTTATTGAATTATTATATTGAAAAAGACAGTGCAAATACAGTTGATTGTTGAAATGTTCATGTTATAAATATTTATGTGGCACTTATTATGGCTTTAATATATTAAGTGGATTGGTGGTTAACAGTGATTCATTAATCTAAGTGTGAGTAACTATGTAAGTTACTATAGAATTTATTATTAAAAATAATGTTGACACCTGTAAATGTCATTTATTTGCTTGTGATCATCCCCTGGGGTGGAGTTAAGCAAATTAGAGTGGCGCAATTAAGCCTAGATTAATATGCCACCTCATATAAAGAATGTTGTAAGTGACGTTGTCTACACTTTACCCTTTTCAATACTTGAATACAACTTCTTAACAAATTCATATAAGTGCAATGGTAAAATATCATATTACCACCCCCAAAATATAATTTTCAATAAAGAAATAAAGAACCTTGATACTTTTTTTACATATTTTTATATTTTTTTAATTTTTATATGTGAACAAAAACACACAGAAAACGGTTAATTTTTGCTAGCCTGCTTAAATTTAATTAAGCGCACTATGAAAAAACATAGTAAATTTTCAAAAAAATGTTGACAGTGACAATTTTGTCAAAAATAATGTCTACAATTTTTGTAATTGACAGTGAGAATTCAGCTTTTTTACTAATTGTCACTCATAATGTCAACGCTTTTCAGTTCTCACATATAAAACTTTATGTTTTACATAAAAAAAACTTTTCATTTTTTGATATGTTGTATTTTTGGCTTTGCTCTTTCATATTTTTCTAATTTTAAAATAAAATTTATATCTAAATATATTAATTTCACATAAAAATTTTAACTTTTAATTTTTTATTTAAAACTATAACAAAAGAAAAACTATACAAGTATTTTTTAACTTTTAAATGCCAATAAAAGCCATCTAAGATTTATTTTTTGTATATTATGCTTTTAAAGTTGTTTTTTTTGTTTTTTACATACATTGCTTTATTTTCAACCATTCTACTTATTATTTTAAGACAAAAAAACTTCCAAACAGCCCAAAGGAACCAAGCGTCCTTCAAAGCCAACCAAACCCAACAAAAAGAAGCCTGTCTCATCAAAGAAGACCACTCCAAAACCATCCCAAAGCCCTCACCAAAGCCCTTCCCTGAGCCCTCTCCTGAGAAGAGCCCTGCTCACTCCACTGGGGGAGAGGAAACTGATGGCTCTCTTACAGAGCACAGTTTCTACAACTTGGCTTCTTACAAGGAGCCAACCAAGAAGAAGCGGCAAGGAAAAAAGACCTCTCCCAAAGATAAGTCTCCTGCACATGAGGAGCACCACAATAAGCCCCCTTCTGCTTCCCCACCCCCACCAAACTCCCCCGTTTAATCTCATCTTGGGATGATTCAAAGCCCCTCCCCAATTACTTCACTGGCTTCCGCCATGCTCCTGCTGGCCCTTGGGACCCTCTGTTGGCCCACAACATCTGCAACGTTGACGGCAAATTCAAGGTTCCCTCTTCCTTGCCCAAATACTCCCAATCATGAGTGTAAAGGGTGGTCCAGCCATGGTGGCCAATGGGTATATCTTGGGCTGCAACAATGCCAACCAGGGCTTCAAGAGCCGCCATTACACCCGTGAGGACCGCTCCTATCCAGTATGGCTCAACACTGAGCGCTGGGACCTGGTCCAAACCATCAAGGGCAAGAATATCTGCATCATGCCCAACACCACCATAGCCCGCCTTCTCAAGTGGTATCTGGTGCAGGTGATGCCCATCTTCAAAGATCTTACTGTCACCCAGCTGGCTGTGCTTGCTTGCAAGTACCTCTCCCTAACCAATTTGAAGAGGGTTCCAACTCACAATCAGTTGGTCAAGTTTGTAAGTGATAGGCGTCAAGCCTCCAATTCCCTGGACAAGAGTGCCACCAGCATCAAGGACCTTATCCTCACAGATGCCCTCAAGAAGACAGAGGATGGTGAGATGTTCCTGCTCCATGACAATGAGCAGAAAGTGGAGGATAGGATTGTAGCCTACACCACAACCCAAAATCTGGAGCAGCTGAACACTGCTAACACCTGGCTGTACAACGGCAAATTTGCTACTTGCCCCTCTCTCTTAAAGCAGCTTTGGGTCCTGCATGAGCAGTTTAATGACCAGTTCATTCCCCTTGTGTTCTTTCTCCTGCCTGGTGCCAAGACAGAAGTCTACACCAGAGCCTTCAAGATTGCCTGGGATGCTTTGAGCTCCCTTCCCACCAACCAGCCCCCCTCCCACTGACGCCACAAGGACAAATCCCTTCTCTGCTGATAAGAATGAATCTACCATAGCTGATGAGCAGCTAGCTCATGCGCGCTTACTTGGGCCAAAGGTTATCATAATGGACTTTGAGCAGGCTCAGTTCAGAGCCTTCCAGGCCACCTTTGATGGAGAAGTCCAGGGCTACTTCTTCCATTTTAGGCAGGCCCTTGTCAAGAATCTCAAGAGTGAGAAGGACCTTTTTGAGAAGTATCTTAATAATGGTAAGGGGAAGTGCCGCTTTGCCCTAACTCAGTTTGTTGCCTTGGCTTTTGTGCTCCCAGAGCATACTGGGCTTGGCTTTGAGGCCCTCCTGGAGGATGCTTATGTGAAGAAGCACTCCACTATCTTCAAAGACTACCTGGATTACTTTGAGCCCAATGGGTGGGCAAGAAGATGACTGCCTGGAGAGGTAAGAGAAGGGCCACTGCCCCTTTGAACTGTCAAGGCGCATGCCTCAAGGGGGAGATCAAGACCACCTCTAGCCTTGAGGTTTGGCATAAGCACCTGAAGGTGAAGTTTGGGACCAACCCCAAGTACAACAAATTCTTCTCTAAGCTACAAGAGGAGCAGGCCCGGACTTTCTCCAAGTTCTGCGACCTGGCCAACTGGGTGGTCCCCAAGAAGAGGAAGTCCAAGGAGCAAGTCTACCAGGAGGACGTGCAGAAGGTGGTCAAGAAAAAGTATAAGGTGGCGGAGATTAAGAAGTACCTTGAAGATGTCATCACTGCTCTTGCTGGTGGCTTTAATTAGCTTAATAAACCTTGATTTGCCTATATATTTTTTACTTTTAAACTTTTAATTTTTTTTAATTTTTTTGGATATTATTAATCTTTTTAGGTATAAATGGTAAGTTTCAGATACAGTTTCAATGTGGTTTTGTAAGAAATATCTTATATTTTGTTAATTTATCTTTAAGCTATGAGATATTTTCAGTTATAATTATATAAAGTATAATAAATTAAAATTAGTATTTTTTATATTTTGTAGTTATTATAATATATAAAATATCTTTTTTGGTTCATTGAAATTTTAATTTATGGGATAAAAAAATAATTTTATAATAAAGAGTGTAATTTACATAGTAAATTGAAAAATAATTGCTTATATCTCCTTATTCTTATTACTTATGGTATTTTTTTATTGCAGCTTTGAACTACTTGGGGACATTTTAGTATAATAATTTATTTTAAAATATTTTTTATATTAAAAATGTTCAGGGCAAAGTGTTTTTTTAATTAGAAAAGTGTCAACATCCAGAAATCAACATTTAGTAAGACCGGGTTGTCACTTTACTATAGTGTCAACATTAAAAGTGTTAACATGGCCACTGTTGACATTATTATTGTCAACATGGGCGCTGTTGCCAAACAGCAACCTGCTATGAATCTGACCCCACATTCTCTGATCTCAAAGGTCTCAAAACAGAGAAACAGGGAAAAGAGGAGGGGGAACAGGCTTAAGTGCCCCTGTCCCCCCCCCCCAAACCAACAAGAAATTTTACCAAGGCACAAACTTTGCCGTGCACATCCCACGTGTCCTGCAATCCTCCATTTTTATGAATGTAAAAATTAAATATTGCTCACAACTTCTTGTCTATGCATGCACTTACAAATCACATACATACAAAATTTTATTTGACTCTGGTGCACAACACATCATGGTTAGCAAACCATTTATAACCAAATACAAGATATCAGTTGTCAAAACCAATTTCAAATATGCCAGAATGGCAGACAAATCAAAGGTTCTACTCAAAGGCAAAACTCCCTTCAGAATTGACCTCCAAGGCATACAAACGTCCATCAAAGGACTTGTAATGAACAACATAAACTAAGACATTGTAGCAGGCATGGACTGGCTCACCCGAGTGAACCCCAGCGTATGTTGGAAAACAAAAACAATGACCATCAAGTGCAACAGAGTTAATTTTAATATCCTCAAAGAACCAAACAGCCTCATTCTAAGAGACACAGTATTTGTCAAGGACATAAACCAAGACAACTCAGAACGTCTAACCAAAGATAGTACCCTCCACATATTGAGATACACCAAATTCAATAATATACAAACAACCAAAATCCAATCCCCAGAACTTGTAGCACTCCTAAACAAATACGCATATCTATTCAAGGAAGAGCTCACAGAGTTACCCCCTGAAAAGGAGGTCAACTATGGCATCAATCTATGAAAGGCCATGCCTAAACCTGCACCTCTCTACAGACTTTCCCCCATTGAGACCCAAACCCTCAAAACCCACATTGAGGAAAACCTAGCCAAAGGATTCATTTACCCGTCTGAATCCCTGTGGGGGCAGCAGTGTTCTTTGTAAAGAAAAAGGAAGGCACTCTTTGCCTAGTAACTTATTAAAGAGCACTAAATGCAAGCACAGTAAAGAATAAATATCCACTTCCATTCATAGAGGATATGTTTGCAAGACTCTCTGGAGCCAAATTTTTCTCCAAAATTGACCTCAACTCAGGTTATAACCAAGTTGAAGTAAAAGAAAAGGACATGCCAAAAACTGTGTTCTGTACACAATTTGGATCCTTTGAATGTAAGGTAATGAACTTTGGGATGACCAACGCTCCTGCAAAGTTTGTCTATATGATGAAACAAACGCTAAATGGTCTCTCAAATACATTAGCTACCTTGAAAACATCATCATATTCTCAAAAACAAAAGAGGATCACCTCACTCATCACGCAAAACACTCAATTGGCTTGCAAAGCACAAACTTTGTGCAAAACCAAGCAAGTGCCAATTTATGGAAAAGGAACTCCTGTTCTTGGGCCACATTGTCTCTGACGGTGGCATCAAAGCAGATCCAGACAAAATAAAAGCCATAAATAACATGCAACTCCCCACCTCTGTTAAACAAGTTAGATGCTTTCTTGGAATGGTAGATTACCTAAGGAAATACATCAAAGACTGCCAAAAACTCACTGCAGCAATAAATGACTTAACCAAGGGTAATGCCAAAAAGAAATTCATCTGGACACCATAATGCAACAATAATTTCCAACTATTGAAACAAGCTTTTATTGAAGCACTAATCTTGCAATACCCTAATGACAACGGGTGCTACAAGATTGAGTCAAATGCCAGTGACACCGCTATTGGCGCAGTCCTACGCATCTGCCAGCCAGGGCAGAAAGACTTCCTGCCAGTATGTTACAAGAGTAGAAAACTAACCAACAATGAGCAGAGGTACCTAATACACAACAAAATTGCTATCAATATATCATGCATGCAAAAAATGGAGATGTTATCTAGAAGTACACTTGAATGTCTGAGTACTAACTGACTATAAATCCTTAATCTACTTTAAAACTCAGAACGCACTTGTATGGCAACAAGCCAAATGGATGTCCCCCCTGGAAAAGCTCAATTTGGACATCCAATATAAAAATGGAGCAGAGCTGATCACAGCTTATTCTCTCTCTGGGCTATTTCAGCCAAGAGAGGATCATCCTGACCACCTGGACCCTGACTGGCCCAACCTATATAACACTGAGTACAAGAAAAAAGGGAAAGACCCCTCCACATACCAATTAACCCACAATACATTAGTAAGGAACAAAAAGCATTTCCATGTATCAAATGGCATTGTATACTGAATTATTAATGACAAAAATATTCCCTACATCCCACTTGCACAAAGAGTTGACACCATATTAAGACATCACCTCCTAATAGGACACACAAAGGCTAACAACCTATACCTCACGCTAAAAGAGATAGTATTGTGGCCCAATCTTAAATAATATATAATTGATGTTCTGAAAAAGTGCACAGTGTGCAAGAAATATGCCAGCACAAAGGATCTCCAGCCAACAGTTAACCCAGTACCAGAACCTGAACCATTCAAGGTTTGGGGACTAGATGTAGTGGGCCCCTTCCCAGCAACTAAACCAAATCAACATTTCTTAATTGTAGCCATTAACTTTGCCACATGCTGGCCCATCTTCTGGGCAACAAAAATCCATAAAGCAGAAACAATAAACTGATTCATTAACAAAGCAATCATAGCCAAATACAGCACTCCAGGCTACTCCATAACTGATGGAGAAACAGAGTTATCAGGTCATGTAGTAAACAACAGTTTAAAATCCAAAAACATCAAACATTCTATAAACTTTCCCTATAGGCCACAGGCCAACGGCAGAGTCAAACACCTAAATGGCAGCCTTATCATAGCCCTTGAGAAAATAATGGATGGCAAAGCCAAAGACACATGGTCACTATACATGAAACATGCATTATTAGTATCCTGGGTTTGCACCAATCAAGGGACAGGCTGCTCACTGTTTGAACTAACATATGAATACAAACCAGAGATAGTTACCTACAACAATCAGCCATACATAAATATCCCCCCAGGAAACCCCCACAGTTAAGCAATTACCAAATCTACAACACATACGCCTCAAAGCTAAAATAGCAGAAATAAAAAGGCTCAAAACACAAAAGATATCCTCTACAGAGGAACCACTCCCCATCAACTCCCCAGTCTGGGTCCTGGCTGGAAACATAAAGATGCTAGACTCAGTACACAGGTGAAAAGGAAGAATCATCAAGTACAGACCAGATAGGAACACCTATATAGTGAAATTCCAAGGTGCCAAAGTCCCTGTTGTCAAGAAATACCACAGATCCCGCCTCTGCCTTAGCAAAGGAGAATACTCAACACAGTTAATACCAACTAGCAAATAACTCCAGGAACATCAGGTCACAGCCGTCAAGACAAAGCCCACTTCTGATGTACCAGAGTAATCCCTTAAGGGGGTGTCGGGGATCTGGATGTACAAGAATTCTGGCTACTGCCAATCCACTTAACATCCAGTCATTGCCCAATTTTGTGCCCTCCCAATATACAGTTCAACATACCAGAAATGACAACCAAGCAATATCACATGACTGTCCAAGTATCCAGTGACTCAAACCCATCCCACACATGATCAGCCCCTGGGTTTGGTCCAACTAATATCCCCGCCACAGCTAAATCTATATAAGTCTAAAGTATCATCCAATAAAATATACTTCTTCTCCTCCTACTTTTATATTTGAAGCTTCCCCAAAAGGCGCTCCTCATCAGTAGCCTACGTTAGAAGATTTATCCCTGACTGGGGTGCCCTGACAGCCCCCATGTCAGTTATTACAGGCAAAACAACCAAGTTTGTATGGATACCTCTACAAGATCAACATTTCTGCCCTTTAAAAGAACAAATGGTCACCGCCCCTATCCTTTAATACCTGATCTGTGAAGGAATATACAAGTTGGAAACCAATGCATCTGGCTGTGCCATAGGAGGAGTACTCCATATTCAAACGGCAGAAAAAGACTTCCTCCCTGTGGCATACAAGTCAAGAAATTTTTCCAACGGTAAAAAAGGTTCCTATATACAATAAAAAACTAGTATCCATTGTACACTGCCTCATGAAATGGCAATGATATCTAGAAGAGGCCCATGCGTTCAAGGTACTCACTGACCATAAGTTGTTGATATTCTTCAAAACACAACAACACCTGTCAATAATACAAGCCAAATGGATGAGTCTCATATAGAGATACCCCATGCAAATTAAATACAAGCCAGGCAAGAAGATGCTTACTGCAGACGCCCTATCAAGGCTATACAATAAACACATCTTCTGCACTGATGGCAACCCCAACTGGCCCATGTTAATCATGGGGAATCTCCAGGAAGGGTTCCCACCTGGCACACCAATGGACTCCAAGAGAAAGTCTTCAAGAACAAACATCTGTTCAAAAACGTATATGGTACCCTCCACCAAATCCTTCCAAATGGTGACACTGTACCCTATGTCCCGTCAACACAAGATTGACACAATCCTCTGTTATCACAGAGACTTGGGACACACCTGTAGCAGGAACTTACATGAGTATCTCAAATACACTACTGGTGGCCCAATATGATAGAGTATATCAAAGAGGTACTAGAACAATGCAAAGTCTGTGAGAAGTACGCCTAAACCAAGGCACTACCCAAGTCAGTAATACCTGTATCCATCACAAAACCCTTCAAGGTATGGTTGTTGGATATTGTGGGACCAATGCCTGGCAAAAACAAGGGCAAAAAGTACATAATAACATCTATTAACTAAGAAACCAGATGGCCTGTGGCACAAGCCACAAAAGAACATAAAGGCATTGATTTGAGAAGATTTATTGGAAAAGAAATCATAGCCGAATTTGGTAAACCTGACCACCTGTTCACAGATGGAGATACCAAACTTAAAGCCATTGACACCAATATTTACCTTGTCAGAAATGAAATAAAACAAATCACAGCCTGACTGTACCACCCTCAAGCAAATTAACAAGTAGAACAACTAAACAGCTTTCTTGTAGAAGCCCTCAGTAAGTTATCTGCTAAAAATCCAAAAGTCTGGGTCAATATGCTACCAACAGCACTCATGGTCTGTAGAACACAAGTCAACTGCAACACGGGCAAAAGCCAGTACAAAATTGTCTATGGGGAAAAGCCTGCTCTTGTTAGTACAATCACAGGACCACAATTACCTCTGCCCAAAAAGGTGCCAGATGACAGTGACCCCAACGTGCAGCATTCTAGAAAAGACCAGGAAGACAAGGAACAAAAAAGAGTTGAGAGAGAAACAATCCCACTACAGCAGGAAAGATTCCAAGTCAGGGACAAAATCTGGGTTTTCAACCACAACCAGCACAAGTTAAAACCAGGGTTACATGGACCAGGCATTATCATGAAAGTCAAGCCCAATAACACCTACCTTATCAAAAGGATTGGCAGATAAACTGAAGTGAAGTGTATGCACCACAACCAACTCTGCCTGTGTAAAACAAGAACAGCACAACAAAAATCCAGACTCCCTGTTCCCAGTGCCAAAATGGATCAATATCAAGTCTGCATCCCTGACACTCAAAAGAAAATTCCCAAGGCTCTGCCTTCCAGCACCCCAGGGGGAGATGTCACAACATCTTTGATTACTTCCTCTCAGGGAATTGACGCCCCAAGAAGCTCACCAAATGGCGCACCAACCAACCGTTAAGTTGGCGGCGCTACTATCATTTGGCCATCTATTACAGGGATTAAACAATCCAGACCCTAAGCGGAACACAATTTGAATAAGCCTTGTGACTTAAGAGGAACATTACTCAGATAAGCCCCATGACCCCCATGACGTACATGGACAGCATGTGGCTTTCCGTGATACTATATATGATCCTATATTTGTATCAAATAAAGTGTCATTCTCTTCTTAATTTTCCCCTTTATCCTGTTTTTTATACTTCACAGAATTATATCAACAAGAACAAGAATTCTTTATCCAAGCCTTGATGAGCTTGGATTCCAGTTAAGCAATTTTTTGTTCAATTTTCCACCATCTGGTGATCACTTCTGTACTTTACACATCCCATAGTCTTAGCTGCAGACCATCTCTCTCATTTTATGACAGTCTTCATTCAGTTAAAAACCAAAAACATAAAGCTTATAATTATTGAGGGGAAAGTAAACATCCTCACAAATAAGCATATTTATTTATTATAATCATGTCTTTGTTATATACCAATTGGGGTATATTTGGCTGAAAACCCCTCCAGCTCCATTACCCCTTGATTTCTATCATGTGGTTTATAACATAGCAGAATCATCCAATCCAGATCTTTACCAAAAGATCTTTACACTCTTAACCTATAAGAATGTGCCACAATACATTCCAGAATCACCTGATTCCTTCTGTGGAAATGTATTGTTTTGGCTTGAATCATTTCAGACTTCTGGCGCTAAACCCCTATGAAATCTATGTATTCCTGATCCACTCTATCATTTTCCAACTGGGAACCAGTTGATCAATCCTGAATATCTAGACACCATTGTCTTTATTTAGCAGTTTCTGTGCCAATTAATTTTTGCCATTAAAACTCAGAAAAATGGTTCAAAGCTTGATCCTGGCGCCACTGAAGCACCCAGGAATTTTCTCAGGTAGCACCAGTGCTTCACAGATTGATTAGGCAGTGCAGCAGCAATTTTAACCTAATAATTTTGGTGAAACAGCTATTTTAAACCTCAATTTCAGGGTTTGCTTTTGGTTAATCTTAACCAATCTTCTTGACATATTCAAGGTCATTAAAACCCCTATAATTAAATCCTATTTGATTATATTCCTGGGGATACATTAATTAACCTACTGGTTAATTAACCAATCTCCATGACATCAATACTTTACTTGACACAGTTAAGTCCATTTTGTCTTTATGATTAAATCCTCATCAATCTTATTTCTTGGTTTTAATTAACATTCCCAGTTAGTCAATTGGTTTGAGGCACCTAGTCTCATAATAAAATAAATGGCCAGATTTTTCATTTAGTCCCTCAATTAGTACAACCTAATTAATTCATGGGTACTCCATCACTACACTGGAAAATAATTCAAGACCAATTCTATTGTTTTGAATTACAATGTATGAAATTCATCACAATTAACCCATTTTTTTAACCACAGCTTATTGTGACTGTAGTATGGTCACATCACTTTTGTAACTGAATTAATTTTGTTTTCTGGCTGTATCATTCTTTACATGATCCATATCAAAGTTGATTTAGATTGCTTCATAATGTGACTGGTTTCTTTTTGTTTTGAATATGGTTAATTTTTTACTATTTTTAGTAAATCAGAATTAGATAAATGTAACTTTTATTATGTAAATTAACCTTTAAGAGAAATCAGTTTTATTTTTTGTGTGTGAACCAATTTTTCAGAACTGAACCATTTTTTATCTCAATAGGCTGTAAAACTACTGTAACTCATAATAAACTGACACTATCCATCCATAAATCTTGTACTGCTTGCACTAAAGCTATCAACGTTACTCAGTTGTTGTGCTTGTACTTTAAGGCTCATGAGATTATGTTGATTACCATGAAGAAATTAAGATCCCTCTCCAAGACATGTTCTTGATGCATACAAGCCATATAGTTAGGGAAGAGTTTCCCTCCTACTCTAGTTGTGATAAATATCTCCTAGTAGTATGGATCTTGATGGCAATGTTCAACCCAAAAGTTAAGTGTCCAGGGATTTGGTATAGTGGGACATTAATCATGAGTATTAAAAACCCCAAAGGTAGATGGGGCTGACCCTAGAAGTCAAGCAGTAGAAGCCCAGTCAGCTTAAAGGCAGAGATACTCTCTGTTGACAATTTTACTCAGTCTCCCTCATTACCACTCATTCCTCTACACTTACTTATAATTCCCCTCTATCTTCATTCACTTTGATAACTCTTTCCATTTTACATCTTTTTATTTTCTTTCTAGTGATTCTGAATCAGAGGAATCTGAGGATGACAAGTCTTATGGATATGGGTAATCTGCTTTTGCTGTCCCTGAAACCATTGTGTCTCCTACAAGCTGCACTCAGGGAAAACAACCAATACCAAGGTGGTTCCTGAATCCTCTGTTTCCCATGCAATGACTGATTCCCTTTAATTTGCCCAAGCTCAAAGTTCTCCTGCTTAGTCAAATCTCCTGCTGAAACTTCTGAATTATCAGAAGTTCTATTTTAAAATGTACAGATATTGCTTCCTTCACAAGTAGTTTAAAAAAATTCCTGGTACTTTTTTGCACTTTGAAAAAGTGAGAGAAAGGACTTTCTGCAGTTGAGGATATCTTACTGTATTTCTTCCCTTTAGAATTGATACAACAAAGAGCCAAAGTAGCTGTTCAGAAAGCAAAGATAAAGGGATTATTAGGCACATGATCCCCATGTTAATGTGGTCTCTTCCAAACTCATGAAGAATCTCAAACTTGCTTCTGATCTCACTTACAACCAGAACTATGTAACTTTTAGATTATTCAACACCTTTATCACTGGAGCACATTCCATCTTCTCATTTTTTAAAAAAAGTACTTCTATTTTCTCCTGCTGTAGTGCTAGAAATTTAAATCTTTACTCTTTTGATTGGTACTAAGTTCCTATGAAAGTACAATGACATCATTAACCTAAAGGAAGGACTCCTCATAAGATTTCATTACATCATATTACTCCTCTTTGAGGATTCTATTTGCTTTCCTGGTAAACAATTAAAGGACTGTAAAATAGTATCAAGGACCCACTTGAAATGAAATAAATCCCCAATCTTGTGGACCAAGGCCCCTAAATTTAACCCTGCAATAACTGAACTGATAGAAATGTAACCATTGCAAGATGATCAAAATGGCCTAGATAGGCAAATCTCCCCATCAAGGAGCTAAACCTTCCCAGGAGATAATACCCTACTAGGTATATGAGCAGGCAAAAGGATGCTTTGGGACAAACCAGGAAAATATTGGCTTTGGGAGGCTTAGGATTAGAACAGCCATAATTGAATTTTCTACCCCAGAGTTCAAAAGGGTATTTAAACCAACCATGATTCAGAGACTCCTTGTGGTGAGAATCATCTGGGGAGGAATTGTGCCAGTCAGTGGTACGTGTTGGCCCTTCAAGGGAAAAGACAACATGCAGAAGAAGGAATAGAAGCCAGAACAGGAAATAGTTTCCTTTTGTGGTCCTAGGAAAAATCAAAATAGAATTGTGCACAAGACCAAATGAAAGGATTAATTTCTATTGTTGGAAAAATTAATAATAGTAAATTGGGACTACTTATATATTAAAGTGGTCAATTTTCAAACCTTTAAGGAGATACTTTATATTTGAGAGGAATTAAAACAAAGTTTCATCATAATTAAGGCTAATGAGAGGTTCTTTAGAGCTAATTGTTAAAATTGGACCTTGATAATAGCATATATCAAAAATTTAGAGGACAGGTTCAAATATAAGGTTACAAGGTATGGCAGGAATAAGCAGTGACTTTGGGTATTATCACACATATACGGCGCTGTGTTAAAATAGCTTAGCCCTAGTGTGGTAAGCGTCAGAAGCTGTTCAGGCAGCCAATCATCATTCAAACAGTAAGTGATGTTTCCCAGTAGTCTGTTAATCTTTCTTATACCAGGAGAAAAAAGCGGGAGCAAAAGGTGATTGAATGAGCTCCATATAAAAAGTTAATATATATTTTGGAATTGAAGTTTAAACTAACACTAGGCCCTGTGTTAAGGTTCCGGGTTTTATCCCTGTTTAAGTCAAGATCCAAATTCCTAATGGTGTTCAAAGTTTGGTTGTTGTTTTTTGTTTTGTTTTCTTGTTTGAAAAAAGGTACTCAATAATTAAGTAGTCAGGGAAGAATTCCCTGACAAATAGAATACTCTACTAGGTTCTTTTCCCTGAAGTTTTGAATGCATCCCTTGAATCTCAAGTCACCACTGCTCTCTTGCCCTGCTGACAAAAGTGTGCCTCTGTAGGAGCCATGTGCTTCCTCTATACTTCTAGGATTCTAAGTGATAGTAGATTCTCAAGTTGCTTATGAACTACCAGCAAAAAATCATAGAGATGTATGCTACTGAATTATTGAGAAAAAATAACCCTGTTTGTATCTCAAAATTCTTGATGTTATTGTAAAGACCCAACAATTGGGGGAGTACTTTAGCAAAATAAGGCACCAAGTTGGCAAATTGGAAACCTGTGAGCGCTGTCACAATTGAATAGACCGTCATCATCAATCAAAAGACCTTGGCGTGTATGTTATAACGTCCAAAATAACCAGCAAAATACATGAGTACGTAGTATATACAGGTGTATATGACTATAGACTGGGTGGAATGGACATTATCAGTGTGGGCCAGGAGTACTGCTTGGAGGGATTAAGCTGCGCCAGATCCTTGTAGTAGTACTTGCCAGATGGATTTTTGAATGACCCATGCTGTTGAGAGTATTGGTGGCCCCCAATCCCTAGGCATGCTGTGAGAACAGCTGAGAAGATTATGTGATTCATCTCCTGATCCTGAGAAAGGGCAGACAAAGCTTAGTGTCTTGTTTAACTTCTTGAAGGTAAACTTTTTAAATTGATTTATGTGATACTATTGAGGGGTAATTTCACTCAATGATAGCACAAACTATCATCAAGTGATTTGGCTTTACTATATACTATCATCCTTGTGGGGCATGAATAGATCAAAACATTGGACAGGGAACCCCAAACACTTGGTGTTGTCTGGAATTCCCTTTTGGGAGTGGGATGGAGATGGTTTGACAAGCAATGAATTGTTAATCTTGGCATTGCATGGCTTTGGAGCTTCTTCAGGCACTTTCATGCATTCATATTCAACTTCTGCAGTTGATGCATTAATTGTCATGCTGGGCAGCTTATACACCCCCTCTAATTTTGATAGGTTTCAAATTTGGGCAGCAGTTCCCCTCATTTTTGGGTTTGGGGGAATTGCCTTTCAGAGATTCCCAATTGAGCAATTTCCCCATCTGGTGGCTGGCTGGCTGGCTGGGGGACTGGCTGGAGGAAGCGGGGGGCTGACTGGGAGGCTGTCTGGCAGGAGTGGGCAGGAGCTAGCTGGCTGGAAGACTGGCTGGTGGAAGCGGTCTGGGGCAGGCTGGTAGGCTGGACGGGCGCGCGGGCAAGCCACTAGGCTTGGTGTGCGGCCATGCGGTCCGCAGCTGGGGTATAAAACCTGTTTTTGCCAAAATTTAAATTTTTAAATTTTTTTCTTTTGCGGGTGTTTTGCGGCAGTTTCCCCACTCAGGGGAAACTGCTGCAATTTTTTATCTTGCTTTTGGAGCCCAATTGTGCTCAAAAGATTATCTTGTTAAAGGGTGTTGTCAGGAATATTCCTGACAGTTATTCATAACAAATCTATCTACCTATTTTTTGCAAACCTTAATACTATGCCCACTCAAGTGAAAATAGGGCAATTAATTGGACTTGGTTGTCTCTTGAGTGTGCTTTTCATAAAGTCCCCATTTCTTTGGTACTTTTTAGTGATCTTGCATTGACTGAGTCTCAACCTCAAGTATTGTCTCTGTTCTCTGCTTAGGATTTCCTTCATCTAGCCCCTGCTTAAAAAAATGAGGTGTTAGATCTATTAGATCACTTTAATGACATCTTTTCTCAAGGCCCTAACAGCTATAGTCTTTGTAAAAGGAGTAACACACCAGATTTATACAGGTAAATTTCTCCCCTTCTGAGCCAAAACTTACTGCTGTAGTAGAGTTGAATATTATCAAGTGTCGAAGGAGTTAAAAAACTATTGGATTCTAGATTGTTGCCCCCATCTCAGAGTACATGGGTGTAAGACTTGTTGATCTTAAATAATAAGGATACTTGAAATTGAACTAAATGGATTGGCACTGACTCAAATTTCTCACAAATGTAAGGCCTTGCCCAACATGTGAAAAGTTTATATATAAAAGCATTAAAAGCTACAGGGTTTAAATTTAAGAGATATAAGAAAGATAGTAAAGCTTGAAATAATATCTTTAGGGAAATTGCTAAGGTCTAGTAATTTTTAAAGTGTGGCAATAAGGTTTGTAACAATCCTAAAATGACTAGGTAAGATAAAGTGTTCACCAAAAATCTGGTTGTTACAAGTGGGATATCAATATTTGGAAACTTGTTATGGGAATAAAATGTTAAAAAATCTTAAAAATTACCCTTATTTTGAAGAAATCTGATAGTAAAAAAGAAGTTTACTGATTTACCATCTCCATAGTAAATAATTAACAGAAAAACAAGCCAAATTACTTTAGAAAAGATAATCCAGAAGTTCTTAATACTATGTGGCTTTAAAGTAGTAAGTATAGAAGACAAAACAAAATTGGAGTCTGATTGTCAGGAATGGTTTTCCTGACATTCCTGTCAACAATGATTGTATTGGCACAGGGGGAATAATATTCCCTTCCTTGGGTTGTTTTGGGTCCCCTAAAATTAATGGATTAGTATGTAATATCTGCTCTTGTTTACCTGTTAATTTGGCCTTGGAATGGGCTCCAGAATCAACCTTGACGTCAATGGGATTCAAACGCAGGTCTCCTTTGCTCTCAGATCCTATTTTTACTAAGAGAAAAATTAGTATTTTTGTAAAGGATGAATCATTAACTTCTGAGCTTGGTTTCAGCCAATCAGTGGTTACGCCAATCAAACCAGTAGATGCATTTAAACACCCTGATGACAGCTAGATCTGTTTTGACCTTGTTTTTGCTCTCAGTGACCTGTTGACCTCTGGTCCTGTTGTTTGTTCTTGATCTCCTTCCCCAGTTCTATCTGGGTAATAGCTGGGCTCCTCCTGCTGATCCTGATTGAAGGCACAGTTTAAAAAATTGATGTTTCTTTGTATTGCTGAGGTCAGGTTTTGCTTCAGTAACACAAATGATCCTAGTTTTAAT
This sequence comes from Entomophthora muscae, assembly GCA_014839935.2. Lineage (NCBI taxonomy): Eukaryota > Fungi > Entomophthoromycota > Entomophthoromycetes > Entomophthorales > Entomophthoraceae > Entomophthora > Entomophthora muscae. The sequence continues at coordinate 29,672 of QTSX02002338.1, read as the reverse complement.
TTTTTAACTGCCCAGAATCTCCAGTTACTCCCAAATTTTTCCAAACTCCATCTCCAAGTAATTTTGTCTCCTTTATTTTATCTCCAGACTATCATTTGTTTCCCGTCTATATAACACTGGTAACTTTTGATCTTCTACTTGTTCAATCAATAAAGTCTACATTCACCCAAGTGAGTAATTTTGCCTATTTTGTTAAAACTTGACTTAAGCCTTAAATCCTAAACTATGAGATTACCCAAGTATCCTTTTATGGAGTCTCTTGGGTATAAATGGGTGTACTGGATGGTCTTGATGCAGGCTGTCCTAGCCAGCATTTTAATAGGCTCTCACACAGATTCTGGTACCTCACCCAAGGCACAATTCTTGGACAGCTCCTGGCGCCAGGTTATACCCAGAGTTTGGTATACTGCCACCCCCTTGTTGCACAACCCACCTTATTGCAAAGAAACCAAGGACTACCAGTCTGCCTACCTGGTCCCTGAACCCCAAGTCTTCTGTCCTTTGGCTTCTGCCTTCCTCCTGTGTTACTTGGGGGTGTACTTCTTCTTGAGACGTTTCAACTCCCTGCTAGGCAAATATTGTTTATTTGGAGAATTATTTTATCTTGGAATGGTGTCTTTATCTGTAGGATTCTTGATAACTGGATTAAATCCTTATGCCATCATTTATCACCTAGGAAGATTACTTCCTAGCAGGTGAGTGCCTGACAGATTGATTGAACACATTTTTGAGGCCTTCTTTGGGACTTCAAGCCAAATCAAGACTTTAGAGCTCAATTACCAGCTAGGACTAGTTAAGACGTTGGCGCTGGTATTACTTATCACCATCTTATGCCTTACTGTCTATCTAGTGGCAGCACTACGCAAGCAATCTTCCATGCCTAAACCCCACAAGAACAGCCAGGTTCAAACTGTGGTATTGAACAGCATCTCAGTTGCTCAACCAGAGGACAAAGCCTCCAAAAAAATCCTGATGCTCCTTATATTTTCTCAATTGCTCTTTGAGACTGCCCCCAAACAATTCTGTACTGATGTGCAGAAGGTTCACCACGTTGCTGAACAGCTGAAAGGCAAGGCCTGCCAGTGGTACGCTAAAAGCATACTCAAGGGAGATGAACTGCTACATGACTTCCCTAATTTCTTCAAGCACCTGATTTTCATCATTTTGCCTAAGCTCTCAAAAGAAGAACTCCAAGACCAAATATCTAGCTTCTATCAGGGAAAGATGGCTACTTCAGAATTTATTGAAAATTCACTTGGATTAAGAATGTAATTGGGATGGGTAATGAAGAAGCCTGTTACCTCTTACATAAGATACTTTCCCTGGAACTGAAAGGATTCTTGGCCCACCATATTCTTCCTACCAACTATGACAATCTTGTTCAAGAAATCCTCCACTGGGCTCCTTGGGTTAAGCAACTGCCCCCTTGGAAACCCTCCTCAGCCAGATGCCGCTGACCAAGAAGAACAAACCTGATACTCTTCCTGCGGGTCTTTTACCTAAGGAAGGTGGTAGATACCAGCTTTCTAATACTGAACATAAACGTCACATTGACAAGGGCTGCTGCCTTTACTGCGGAAAGAAGGGTCATCAAGCTAAAGATTGCTTCACTCTTAACCATGTCCAGCAGACCCCATCAGCAGTCTTGTCAGCTGTCAATCCAAATAAATCTGCCAATAAGTCTTACACTTCCTTTCCTGTTACAATCAAAACCTCTCAAGGAAGTCTTGACACCTTTGCACTTCTGGATACAGGTGCCATGGGTAATTTCCTTGACCATTCTATATTGAAGTTACTACACATTGAAGACTATACTCCCTCATTGGCCCTGTTGTCCAATAAGTCTTCAATCCACGTCAATTGTATTTGTTGTCCCATTGAAACCTCCATAGCTGGGTCATCCTTTACTCTGAATTATTCTACCATCCTTGGTCTTGCCTGCCCTGTTATCATTGGCTACCCATGGTGTAAACAAGCCCAGATAAACATCAACTGGGATACACACCAAATTGAGTTCTCTAACCAGGGAATCAATTTTGCAGTGCCAATAGATCAGTACAACACAATGGTCATACAATGTTAGAATTTATTTCCAGTCTGGGGCAGACCAATGGCCACCATAAGGGTTTGCTCCCTAAGGAATTGTGTCATTATGAGAGCTTGTTTAGTGAGGCCAGCTGCAACAAGTTGCCATCTCACAAGTCCTTGGATCTCAGAATTGAGCTGATTCCTGGAAGTGTGCCATCTTGGGGCAAACTTTATCCAAAAAAACAAGCACAGGGCATAGCCTTGAAGGAATATCTTGACAAGAACCTGAAGAAGGGATTCATATGTGCTCCAACTCATCCTGTTACTTGCCTATCTTCATCAAGAAATCAGATGGGACCCTTTGCCCAGTAGTAGATTATACCTAACTTAACTCAATCACCATCAAGAACCAAAAACCACTTCTGTCTGCTGAAATATTGATGGACAAACTTACGGGCGCCTGCATCTTCTCCAAGCTGGATTGTCAAAATGCTTACAACCAGATACGCATTGCTGAAGGCAAAAAATGGAAGACAGCAATTTGAACTCCTTTCGGCTTTTATGAATACTTAGTTATGCCCTTTGGTCTCAGTAATGCCCTGGCTGCTTTCCAGTGACTTATGAACAAGGTTTTGTTCCCATTCCTGGACACTAGTGTGGTGGTTTACTTGGACAATATACTGATTTACTACCTGGATGAAGAAAGCCATATGGGGCACCTTAAGGAAGTCATGGAAGCCCCTTACCAAGGCTAACCTGTATTGTAATCTGTCAAAGTGTGAGTTTTTTCTTTGGAAATTGAGTTCTTGGGGTACTCCATTAAGCCAGGTAGCTTTGAAATTGCTCCTTCTAAAGTTGAAGTGGTTTTAAATTGGCCAGTACCAACCTCCTGCACCAAGCTCTGTGGATTTTTGGGTCTGGCCAACTTTTGTTGGAAGTTTATTAAGGACTTTTTGGCTATTATCCTTCCTCTGACAGCTCTCACTTTGAGTAAGGTGCCTTTTGTCTGGTCAACTTTGGCCCAGGAAGCCTTCAACACTCTCAAGCATGCTTTCACTTTGGCTCCTGTACTGTTACACTCTGATTCAGACCACCAATTTTTTTTGGAAACTGACGCTTCCAAATATGTGTTGGGAGCAGTACTCCTCCAGCAAGGGGAGGATGGTGAATTCCACCCTGTGGCCTTCTAATCATACAAGCTCCTGGATTTGGAACACAATTACCACATGTATGAGAAGGAGCTGTACGCTATTGTGAATTCCTTGAAGCACTGGAGAAGATACCTCAAGGGGAGCAAGTATCATACAATCATCCACACTGACCACAAGAATCTCTTGTACTTCACCAAAAAGTGGAAGATTTTTCCTTGTCTGGTCAGATGGGCTATCAATCTTTTGGCTTATGACTATGTAATAGAATATACACCTGGAAAATTAAACATAGTCCCTGACACAATCAGCAGATGGGAAGATCTTAAGGACAACTCAGCTGCAGACCTTGACCACAATAACTGGGCAGTGTTATCTTCTTCCCAGTTCCTGTCCAGCATTATTGAGATATCTGCCTTCACTGCCCTGGACCAAGAAATCATGGAAGCCCAGATGTCTTTTGCCTTTCAGGAAGAGCTTACCAATATGCTGAAGAAAACTCCAAAAGCAGTGGTGGTGAACAATCAGGGGATCTCTTATGTTAATGGCTCCTTAGTCATTCCTGAAGGCAACTTACAAACTCAAGCAGTGAGCCATATGCATGAAGGACAACTGGCAGGACATGGAGACTGATTAAAACATTGAAGAGATTAAGCAGACAATACTGATGGCCTGGCATGAAGTAGGACGTTCAGTAATTCATCTTTTCTTGTGTTACTTGTGGAAGGAACAAGCCAGGAAACTCCAAGCCCCAAGGTCACCTCTTTCCTCTTCCAATCCCAACACGCCTGTTGTCTTCTGTGTCTATGGATTTCATAGTGGACTTACCAATTAGCAGCAGGAATTCAGGGGTTATGGTAGTATTTGACTGTTTCACCAAGTATGCCATATTTATTCCATATTCATCCTTCATCACTAAGGAAGTGGCCAACATGCTCTTTGAAAGAGTAGCATGCAATCACGGCTTGCCTACTGACATTATGTCGGACAGAGGGGTTCAATTTACACCCCGTTTTTGGAAGGCGCTTATAAAACAAATGGAAGTCAAGGTCAACTTATCCACTTCCTTTCACCCACAAATCGATGGACAAACCAAGCAAGTCAATCAGGTTCTGGAGGGATATCTTTGGCACTACATTAACTCTAATCAAGATAACTGGAGTTCCTTTTGCTACTTGGCTCAGTTATGTTACATTACCTCTTATCACAGCTCCATTGGAATGTCACCCTTCTTTGCCAACTTTGGGTTTGATTTGGAGAGCTTTTCTGCCACCATTTTGGAATCAAGGTACTCTCAGGCAGACAAGCTGGCAAATCAAATGAAAAAGATACACTCAGACCTGATATTGTTTTTGACCAAGGCCCGCAAGGAATACAAGAAATACACCAACCACCACTGCTCTCCAGAGAAGGACTACTCAGTGGGTTCCTACGTCTACCTGAATGCTCATAACTTGAAGCTAAAGATACCTAGCAAGAAGTTAGGTCCCAAGAAGATTAAGCCCTTAAGGTTCTGGAGAAAATCTCTAGCTTGAACTACAGACTTGAGCTTCCAGCAGGATCTAGCATACATGATGTCTTCCATGTGGATCTTCTAACTCCTTATGATGGTGATCCCAAGATTCTTGAGGGAAGAAACCCAGATCCACAGATTCTCTCTAAAACCTTTTAGTGGGAGGTAGAGAACATAATTAATTACTGTCAAGTCAAAGGGAAGTCACAATTCCTGGTCAAATGGAAAACCTATGAAGATGAGTCAAATTCCTGGGAACCTGAAGAGAACTTGCAACACTGCCCAGAAGTTCTAAAAGAATTTTTTACTAGGGGTGGTCTTCCCTTAGGAGGGGGTAGTGTCAGGAATGGCTTTCCTGACATTCCTGTCAAAAATGGTTGTATTGGCACAGGGGGAGAAATATTTCCTTCCTTGGGTTGCTTTGGGTCCCCTAAAATTAATGGGTTAGTATGTAATATCTGCCCTTGTTTACCTGTTAATTTGGCCTTGGAATGGGTTCCAGAATCAACCTTGACGTCAACAGGATTTAAACCTGGGTATTCTTTGCTCCCAGATCCTTTTTTAATAAGAGAACAATTAGTAGTTTTGTACAGGACAGATCATTACCTTCTGAGCTTAGTTTCAGCTAATCAGAGGTTACGCCAATTGAACTGGTAGATGCATTTAAACACCCTGATGACAGCCAGATCTGTTTCAACTTTGTTTTTGCTCTTGGTGACCCGTTGACCTCTGGTCCTGTTGTTTGTTCTTGATCTCCTTCCCCAGTTCTATCTGGGTAATAGCTGGGCTCCTCCTGCTGATCCTGCTTGAAGGCACAGTTTAAACAATTAATGTTTTTTCTTGTATTCCTGAGGTCAGGTTTTGCTCCAGTAACACAAAAAATTCTAGTTTAAATTTTAAACTGCACTGAATCTCCAGTTTCCTCCCTAATTTCCCCAACTCCATCTCCTAGAGATTTTGTCTTCTTTATTTTATCCCCAGATTATCCTTTAGCTTCCATAATTTATAACACTGGTAAATTTTGATCTTCTACTTGTTCAATCAATAAAGTCTACATTCACCCAAGTGAATAATTTTGCCTATTTTGTTAAAACTTGACTTAAGCCTTAAATCCTAAACCATGAGATTACCCAAGACTCCTCTTATGGAGTCTCTTGGGTATAAATGGGTGTACTGAATGGTCTTGCTGCAGGCTGTCCTAGCTAGCATTTTAATAGGCTCTCACGCAGATTCTGGTACCTCACCCAAGGCACAATTCTTGGACAGCTCCTGGAGCCAGGTTATACCCAGAGTTTGGTATACTGTCACCCCCTTGTTGCACAACCCACCTTGTTGCAAAGAAATCAAGGACTACCAGTCCACCTACCCAGTCCCCAAACCCCAAGTCTTCTGCCCTTTGGCTTCTGCCTTCCTCCTGTGTTACTTGGGGGTGTACTTCTTCTTGAGACGTTTCAACTCCCTGCTAGGCAAGTATTGTTTATTTGGAGAATTATTTCATCTTGGAATGGTGTCTTTACCTGTAGGATCCTTGATAACTGGATTAAATCCTTATGCCATCATTCACCACCTAGGAAGATTACTTCCTAGCAGATGGGTGCCTGACACTGATTTTTAAGGTAATTTAAATGTAAGATATTCAAAAAATAGAAGATTGAAGTATAAAGTCTAGAATTAAGCTTTAAAAAACAAGAATTTCAAAAAATAGTCTTTCTAGGCAAGGGAACTTAGAAGTTTGACTCAAGCTTAATCTTCTTTTTAGCTTTATTTATACTAATATAGTGAGGAATAGTACAATCTTGTTGCAAACAGCAACTAGGAAAAATAGGGGTTGAGAATGGTTCAATATTGTTGCTACATTACAGTTACAACATAAAATGTTTGAAGTAATAGTAAAACAAAGCTGGAGCTTTTCCAAAATCAACTAAGTGAGTGAGAGCATAAGAAAAGTCAGGATTTGATTTAGATCTTAAAAATTGTGAATATGACTTAAAGTTAAATAACATAGATTAATGCTAAATTTAAAATTTTAATTTTCTTTAGATGAACTATTAATGAATTAATTTTTTTAAAATTAATGATTTTCCTAAGTTTGACACAAAAAAGATTACTGTCCTTTGCCTTGCATTGATGATTCCCTCCATTAACTAGAAGGATCCAAATATTTTTGTGCTGTAGACATTGCCTTTGGATATTGGCAAGTTGACTGCTTTCTTTTTACAGAGAGAAATCTGTGTTAATTACCTTTGAAGGGCTGTTTGAATCCACTCAAATGCCTCAAGGGTTGTTTAACGTGTCTTTTACCTTCCAGCAAGCCATGGAATCTATCTTGTGTAACATAAAGATTTTTGAGTGTTGGTGTACTTAAACAACATCACTTTATTTAGCCTTAATTTTAACAAAAATTTAGACCATCTTAAAGCTGTATTTGTGAAGATATACCAATATGGCTTAAAGCTCAAGCCCTTCAAGTGTTCCTTTTTTAGCAACCAGAGTTCCTAGGATATGAGGTCAACCAAACTGAAATTCAACATATGTATAAAAAAGTTGACACTATTAATAATATGCTTTCCCCCACAAAATTGTAAGAAGTTAAAGACTTTCTAGGGATCATGGATTATTATTGAAAATTCATCCACAACTTTTCATATCTCAGCAAAACCCTTGTCCAGCTACTCTGTGGTGTTCTCTTTGGGTGGACTGAGAGTCAACAGTAATAATTAGGCTCTTTAAAAAATAATCTTAAAGAGGCAACCATATTTGTGTATCCAAACTATGAAAAGGAATTCATCTTATATAATGAAACTAGTGTGGTTGATGTGGTAGTAATATTAAACCAACTATATTATGATGGATCCTATCACCCTGCTGCATACTCTTTAATATGTTCTCAGCAAAATGAGAATAACTATAATGTTATCAAAAAGTATTTTCTTACAGTACTAAATACGGTAAAACAATTCAGGCACTATATTTACAATACTTATTTCACAGTGGTCACATATAAGTCTTTTTTTCTGTATCCATAAGTCAAAAGAGCTTGAAGTACAACTAGCATGTTGGGCTTACGGCTGCAAGGCTATAAATTTATGATAGTAAATTTCCCAGTATCTAATATCATAATACTGTTGCCTCTCCTTCATGCCTATCCTAGTAATATATTCTACTGAGGCTAATTGGCTCTATAAACAGATAGTATATGCTTCTGCTTAGAGAATCTAAACCTGAAGAGACTTGCCTTATTTTTCAAAAGCTCTCCATAGATAATATCATTTGGATGAACCAACTGTTCAAAAAATTTATATAAATGTGTTGCAACCAAGTTTCCAGACGCGCCTGTCAGCCTATCTCACAATACACAGGGGGTGCACAATGAGCCATCCCTTGACGTATCTAACAACATGAACCAATCTGATGGCAATTTCAAACTGCAGGCATTTTCTACTAATTATGAGTGCTACCAATTTGACCTGCTTATCCCGCACAAGTTATTCTTTGGCTCTAATCCTTACATGGAACATGCCATCATGCTACCCTCTTGTGGCCCAGTGGCTTTCTTCTTATAATATATTAACCGCAGTATTCTATAATAAACAATACCTTATTCTTATTATTCCTGTCCTTTCTATTAGACTGTTGTCTTCCCCAATTCAAGTACTGAATCCTCATTGGTTCAGTTGCAAAAAATGTACCTACCCTATGATTTCCTCAGCATGTGTGTTTCATCATCTTACAAGCTCACTTGGATACTGGACATATGAGGATATCTAAAAAACATGACTGGTCAGCTTTTTATTACTCTTGGGAGAATACAAGGGTGTTAATCTCTGATTCTTTATCCTCCTGTCATAACTTTCAATCAATTATTCCTGCCCTGGTAAAAAATTTCACTTTAGTGCTACCAAAACATGTCTTCTATACTTTCATTGCTGATGAAGTGAGCCCTCTCCCCACTCTTGCTCTGGGTATCAATTATTCTTATTGCTATGGGTCACTTTATTAAATGGGTTGAGACTAAAGATAGAGAACATATCACCATAAAAACTACTGACATACTCCTACTCAATGAGTTTTTATTGCTATGGTTGCCATCAACTTCTGCATTATAATAATGGAACCTATTACAATGACAGACCCATAAGATCTGTGGTTAAAACCATATTTAACCATCAGTTGTTTTCTGTACCATATATCCCTTCCACCAAAGGCATGATAGAGAAGGCTAATTATGCCTTTGCTTCCATCATGCACAAGTTGACTAACTCTGACACCTCTAATTGGTAGTTGTATATTTATGTAGCCCTATTTTCTTAAAACTAAGAAAAAAATGTCACTAATTATTTCTACCTCTTTTCTATGATGTACAAACAAGATGATGCCACTGTGGGAATCAGGGAGCATATTAAGAAGAAATAAAACCTTGCTCTCAACCATGATCAATATCATAACTTTGGCAGCATCCACAAAGGTTGCTGCCAACAATTCTGGGAAGATCACTGGGGGGAGTTGACTGAAACCCAAAGGCAGCAAAAAAACTTTAATGGTTTAAAGTTACTAAAAAGATTTGAGCTTTTTTGGGCTGGATAATAATAAAGCAGAGTCTTTTAAAATTCTTGCATTAATTTAATGGAGGGAATAGGGTTGAAGTGGGGGAAGGGTGGCCCAAGGCTAATCAGTTAATAGGGTATGATCATGAGTGAAATCTTTGAGGCAGAGACACTTAACATGTTTTAAATGGAAAATTTGAAAGGAAAATTGACCCAACTAGAATTGGAGGATTCTGTCTTGGACGTGCATAGCACTGCTCCCAGCCACTCTTGCATATGGCTCTTTGAACAGGGGTGTCTCTTGTGTGGTTTAGGTAGTGAAATATTCCAAAGGCTTGCCTTTATTGGTGTGGGTAATTTTTGTGGGGTTTTTTATTTAATCCTTAGAGTTTCCAGATGCATTTTGGTAAAATTTCCTACATGTTTGGTGAAGATTGAGGTGGAGGCCTAATGATGAGGCGTAAATTTACAGGCATCCCTTCAATCTTGATATACCCTTTGCTTGAGTATTATGTTGCCTCTGATTCCAAAAAGAACTTAAATTGTCTGTTTAATAAGGCATAGATATCCAGTACATCACCTACACAAATGACTGTAAGACAAAATTCTTGGAAATAATCCATTATAATGCTCCAGAACACCTGCTCCTGAATTTAAAGCAGTAGATCAGGTCTCTCTATCAGAATTTTACAGGTGGTTTCATTTAAAGGCTGTACTCTCTTTGGATGGACACACTTACAGTAATATTTAAGTGTTTTAGTAAATACACAATGAAGGTGATTGTCTCTGAGCGCCCATTTTCTTGGGTGCATGCCAAGTTCCTCTGTGTCTATCCCATCTGGGTTCAATCTTGAGGTGGTATATGTTGTGAATTCAAATTTTCAGAGTTTTTTATTAGAACTGTGTCTGGATCTATGTGGGGTGGCAATTGCAAAGTTTTTTCCTTTCATTTTTTCCCAGATGTGCTCCACATTGCCAAATATGAATATGTGTTGATTCCTGCAGACTTTGGGTTGTTACCTGCCTCCCTATCACACTGGAGTATCTCAATTAAGTCTACTAGGATTGAGGTCCTAGCACATAGATCTTTCACTTCTACCAGAAACTTCATGTCCACCCCAGCTCATCATTTTGGACTCTGAAGCTTCAGTGCTTATCTTCCATTCCTTAGGAAGATCCTTCTATGTGTACTCAATCATCCTGGCTTAAATCCAGAACCTCAAGTCTCCCATATAAAAGGCTTCATGTCAAGCTCTTTGGTATAAAAAGTAAAAAAAAATTGCAACTTGGAAGCTTTATTGAGTGTCAGGGTAAAGTAGAGAGAGCTCGTTGTAATTGATCAAATGGGGACGCACACCCAAATTAGGATGACATTACCAATTAGGAGGAGACAATGTGTGTTTACTTGTAAATGATAACCCTTGAATAGTGAATAGGGAAAGGTGCAGCAGAAGATTATGCACAGATACATCAGGAAGACCTTCATTTGGCTCAACATCAAGGAATCAGCAGCATAGATAGGCTCACATTCAATTTTGCGGGTTTCAGGAATCATTTCAGCAGGAGGTGGAAGATTACCAGGAAATTGCAGAGGTGAAAAAGCAGAATCTAGCAGTCTGGTTATTACAAATCTGATTGGAAAATATTGAAATAAGTGAATCATTGAGGCAAGATATTTATTGAGAGTAAAATATCAAACTACTAAGGTAGTTTGGTGGGGACAATTGTTACTTAAAGCCTTTGGGTACATCTTGATGAGGTGGCCTCCTTGAATACAATATTTAGACATCTTAAAGATACCACCAATGGTGGTTCTGTAAGCTGTTACCTGACCTCCTTTGAGGTCAGGATTTGTTGACCAGCAGGTCAAAGAAGGGAAAATTGGGCGTGGGGCATCCTTGCCCCACTTGGACCCAATTTCCTGTGCCACCACCCACTTGCAATTGATTGTTAGATTTAAATCTACAATTGCTGCAAGTGGGCGTGGCTTTGGGTTGGGTTTCCCCGGGTGGCAGCGCTTTGGCCAAGCCACACCCAGGAAACTATGACCATGACATTACTCTTCTTCTTTGGTAACGGGGACTTCCCACCTCCTGGGAGTGCTGCCAATGCATAGTTCTTGTGGGCAGGAGGGATTTTCATGGTAGCTAGGGTGGCCTTTACTGGACCTACTGCTTAGGGATTGTTCTCGTGGAATTCCTGAAGCATTTCTTGGGTGTGAGTGAGGTTGCAATGGGGAACTCAACAGTTTTCTGAGGCTGGGTATCCCTTCCAGGCTACTAGGTAGTGCAGGCGCTTGCAAGATAGTTTGGATGCAATTATTGATTCCAGTTCATATTCCAGTTGTCCATCCACCATTATGGGGTCAGTAGTAGATACAGGGGGACCTTCATACTTAGTTAATAGGAATTCATGGAATGTGCTGAAGATGTGGAAGGAGGGAGGGAGGTCCAGTTGGTAGGCTGAAGATCTAATCTTCTTTAAGATTCTGAATGGACCTACTCTTTTGGGACCTAGCTTCCAGCAGGGTACTTTTAGTTGCATGTTCTGGGAGTCAACTAGTACTTGATCACCAATTTCATACGCTGGGCCCTCTCTTCTTTTCATGTCTGCATAAGCCTTGTAAGTTGATACGGCATGAGTCAAGGACACTTGACTTCTTCATGGATTCTTTTTAAAGATGCTGCCTGTGAGGATACCAATTCCACTTTGCTACCTGCAAGTGAGCCAAAGTTACATTGGGGGTTGTAGCCATAATTTGTAAAGAATGGGGAGAGATTAGAAGAGGAGTGTGGGGCATTGTTGTAAGCAAACTGGACCATTAGTATGTTTTGGGACCAGTTATCTTGTTCAGCGTTAGAGTAGCATCTAAGAAATGTTTCCAAACATTGATTCACCCTCTCCGTCTGGCCATCAGATTGGGAGTGGTAGGCTGTTGATCTGCATAACTTGATGCCTAGGAGTCTGGAGAATTCCTCCAAGAATTGTGCTGTGAATTGGGGACCTCTGTCACTTATGATCTCTTGGGGGATTCCATGGTGGACAAAGACATTGTTGACAAACAGTTTGGCCATATGGACTGATGTGATTGTGGTTTGGCAGGAGATGAAATTACATATCTTTATAAAAAAATCTACTACTACCATGATTGCATCATAACCGTTTGATGAAAGAAGTTCTATTATTAAATCAACAGACAGAGATGTCCATGGCCCATTTAGAATTTGTAGGGGTACCAGTAGATCTGTCTGTTTGAGATGGGAGGGCTTTGCCCTTAGACAAATCATGCAGCCCTTCAAGTACTTAGCTACATCTGATGGGAGACCTCTCCAATCAAATTGTCTACGGATTATCTCTATGATCTTGTTTTTTCCTTGGTGACCAACCAATATGTTGTCATGGTGGGCCTTGATGACTTCCAGGCAAATATCACCATCAGGTACCCACAGGCAACCATTGTGAAGTATGGTACTGTCTTCAGAACTGTAGCAGGTGTGGGGAGTAGATTGACTTGCCAACTTAAACAACTGGGGAATACTGTTTGTCTAAAGGTTGCAGCAACTTGACTCTAGCTACCAGGTCTGGGTTTTCAGGTTCTTGGACACTTAGGGTACAGATTGTTTCCGTGGGAGGAGAGGATAGAATGGCGCTGGGGGGAATCATGACCTTTGTATTAAATTCTTGTTCAGCCTTAACTTCTGGAAGGAATGCTGGGTTGCAACTGAGGGAGTCCACCAGATGGTTATCAATACCTTTGATAAACTTGTATTGGAATTTGAACTTGACTAGGACTTCATACCATCTGGTCTGACGTTCAGTTAAGAGACAAGGTTCCTGGTAATACAGTAGGGCTTTGTGGTCTGTCCTTACTTTAAATGGGTGTATGGCTGAGCAAAGGTGATGCTGCCAGTATTTCATAGAATCTACTACTGCTAATAGCTCCTTGTCATAGATCATGTAGCTGAGCTCTTCAGATCTCATTTTTCTTGAGAAATAGCCCACATGGTATTCTAGTCCATCATCAGCAGGTTGTAGAAGGACTGAGGCAATGGCAAATTTGGAGGCATCTGTGACTAAGATGAAGGGGTTGGAGGCATCAATATGGAGGAGCATGGTTGCAGAACATATGATGTTTTTAACACCATTTAACGCAACATCGCATTGTGTGGACCATTCCAGAGTTTTTTTCACTAGCAGCGCAAAGGGGGGGCTGCTGTTTATGACAAGTGGGGGGTGAAGCGTTTCAATAAGTTGCATGTTCCCAGGAAACTGCAGAGTTGGGTAATGTTTGTTGGGGTCTGCCAATTCCTTATTGCAGCTTCCTTGTCAGGGGAAATGGCATGGCCTTTCTCCAAAATCAGATTTCCTAAGAAAGAAACCTTACTCTTGAATAATTCACATTTGCTCAGTTTGATGACAAGATTGGCCTTTTGGATCCTTTCCACTACATCACAAAGGTGAGTGGCATGAGAATCCTCATCCAGAGAGTATACTAAGATATTGTCCATTTATACTATAGCACAGTTCCCAGTGAGGTCACCTAAGACTGCATTGATCATCTTCTGTAATACTGCTGGGGCATTTTTTAGACCAAAGGGCATGACTTGGTACTGAAAGATGCTTTTCTTAGTCCTGAAAGCGGTGAGCCATTCCTGACCTTCTTTGACGTGAATCTGGTTTAAAGCATTTAAGAGGTCCAGCTTTGAAAAATTCTAGCTTTTTCCACCTCCCTGGAGATCTGAGACTCAATGGGCATGAGAGTGGGTCTGGTATAGTCACATTGTTCAGGTTGCTAAAATCAATGCAGTGGCGTAATGATCCATCAGACTTTTGAACAAACAGCAGTGGAGAGCATATAAGAGAAGATTTCCTAAAGATCTGTCCTTTAGCTTCCATGTCCTTTGTCCATTCTTCTAAGCATTGTTCCTCCTTTAAGTTCAAGGGATAGATGGGAGAAGCAACTTTCACCAAATCAACAGTGAGTTTAAACTCAAAGTCAAATTGTGAGTGTGCAGGGAGACCATCAGCCAGGTTAGAATCAAAGGCTGTGTGCAAGTGGGAGAGGCACAACGGAAGGAGATTAAATGATGTGGCGGGTTTTGTTGTTGCTGAGACTGACATTGAGATGTGAGGGGCTTCTTTCCCAAACAGGATCATTGGTACCTCCAAGGAAATTCTGGCAGGATGAGTGATCCTCAGTAGGTTATCTTTGAGGATTGGGGTGATATTGTGCTCCTGCCACCATTCCACGCCTAGGATCACCAGGTATTTCAGGTGCTTTGCCACTGTGAAGTCAGCAACAAGGCCTGATCAGTGATGGTGAAGGATAACGGGCAACATAGTCTAAATGAACAGAAGACATTAGATACCCCTCCTTTGCACAGAGCACCAGGATTATGTTCCAAACCTAGCTTGTCAACCAGATCTTTTGAAATGAAGTTTTCTGTGGCACCAGTATCTACTAAAGCTACAATTTTGTTAGATGTGATGTGGAAGCAGAGGAACAATGAAACAAAAAATATCCCATCTTTGTTTTATTTGATAGAGGGGGTGATTGGAATCAACTTGTACCTGGAGTTGAGGAGCTGTCTGAATGGACAACAGGTCCTCAATTAAGGCTACAAAGGGTTGGTCAATCACAGTTTCAATGACAATAGGCTTGAGACAAGGAGCAGGCGCAATCTTATTCATAGTGGCGACGTGGAGATCCACTATAGCCTGAGCCTTGGCGGATAGCAATGGACAGTTCTGGTTGAAGCATATAAGTTTACAGGCATTGGTAGTGTTACCTGAAGTGAGCGCTTAGGAGTCAATAGAATTCAAGTTTGCCAGGGTAGCGCTAGTGTTATCAATATTGTAAAAGGAGAGCACAGCCAGGATAGGAATACTCTGAGGAGGAGAACTGATGACAGGAGATATAGCCAGAGTGGAGGCTGGAGTCACAAGAGATTGAGAAACCTCAGGGGATATGGGCCCTTGTGGAGTGGCTGGCTCCTGTTGAATTTTCAAGCAATTTCTCATGGGAGGAGCCTCCAATAACAGAGGCTGAGTTGGCTGCTGGGATGTCACTAGCTTACCCCTGACTGCTTGCAGGAGGCGCTGTATCATATCAGAGACAGAAGTAGAAGGGTGCGTCCAGGGTGACAGACTTTGACCAGTGTGGTCAAGACTGAGATAGAGGGCCGCAAGCTTAGCGCTTTTGGGGAGTGATGACTTCTTGGCATTGACTTGAAACTGCTTGAGGTGCAAGGGTAGAGGTTGAGGGCCTTGAGAACTTGAGAACAGGGTTTTGTAGTCAATCAAAGAGGAAGTTGCCAGAGCTTGGCACGTCACCAAAGGGATTAGGGTTGATGCATCATCAAAGGAATTTGGTGCTTGGTCAAGAATAGACAAACACCACTCACAGGATTTGGGTTCTTCTTGTTTGAGTAAGAAGCTGAGAAGCTTCTGAGGGAAACCATGCTGGGTCCATTCCTCAGTTAGTGCCAAGATTTCTCTGGCAGTATTTAACAAAGGGGATGGAAGGCTAGGAGCAGGCTGCCAGAATTTGAGGCGTGAGAGTAAAGTATGATGAGGTTGTGTGATCTCTATCTTTGCAAAGGATGGGTATAACAGGGGAAAGAAAACCACTGTAAAAATACCCCAAAATGAAGTAATGAGCATTGTGAAAGTCACCACTGAGATATCCATGATGCAAGAGAATGATCTAACAACAAAGATGCTCAGGCCATACAATATATCAAAATTAGAGTAGTTTGATAATGTCAGGGTAAAGTAGAGAGAGAGCTCGTTGTAATCAATCAAATGGGGAATGTACACCCAAATTAGGATGACATTACCAATTAGGAGGAGACAATGTTTGTTTAATTGTAAATGATAACCCTTGAATAGTTGTTAGGGAAAGGTGCAGCAGAAGATTATTCACAGGTACATCAGGAAGACCTTCATTTGGCTCAACGTCAAGGAATCAGCAGCATAGATAGGCTCACATTCAATTTTGCGGGTTTCAGGAATCATTTCAGCAGGAGGTGGAAGATTACCAGGAAATTGCAGAGGTGAAAAAGCAGAATCTAGCAGTCTGGTTATTAAAAATCTGATTGGAAAATATTGAAATAAGTGAATCATTGAGGCAAGATATTTATTGAGAGTAAAATATCAAACTACTAAGGTAGTTTGGTGGGGACAATTGTTACTTAAAGCCTTTGGGTACATCTTGATGAGGTGGCCTCCTTGAATACAATATTTAGACATCTTACAGATACCACCAATGGTGGTTCTGTAAGCTGTTACCTGACCTCCTTTGAGGTCAGTATTTGTTGACCAGCAGGTCAGAGAAGGGAAAATTGGGCGTGGGGCATCCTTGCCCCACTTGGACCCAATTTCCTGTGCCACCACCCACTTGCAATTGATTGTTAGATTTAAATCTACAATTGCCGCAAGTGGCGGGGCTTTGGGTTGGGTTTCCCCGGGTGGCAGCGCTTTGGCCAAGCCACACCCAGGAAAACTATGGCCATGACATTGAGAACTGGAGGCTATTATGCTGCATAGAGTAGCACAGGACCACAACAGGGTGGCATGGTGGTACAGTCCAAATAGAGTTTGAGCTTTTAATGGATTATTAAGGAGTTTTGAATTGAATAGGCTTTGCTTCTGATGAGGGATTATTTTTGTATCCTCACATCCAAGGGGGAGGTGGGATGCTGTTAGATATTTCATGGGGAAGCCCATTGCATGCCCTGCTTATTGCAAAATACATTGACAGGCAAGGTGCCAATCTGGGCTGCAACATAGGGCTATGGCAAGGCTTGAAATTCTAAAGGTCACCCTGGGAAGACAGACCTTTGGGAAACAAACCGGGAAGTTTAAGCCTCTCTGCTAATCTGCTGTTCCTACATTCTGCCTACATTGAGAATTATAAGTACCAGGGTTGACCCCCAGGAAGTTTTTGAGTCAGATGATAGGATCATTTGAGTGCCTTGATCCCTGTAGGCCTAAAGTCAGGGCATGACAATCCAAGCCTGCTAACTGTGGCACTGTAGCTAATAGGTTCCAGGTACAAAGAAATGTCTGTTTGCATCAAGGACATTGCCAAATAGTAGATTATACTTTTTTCCAGGCTCTACAGGTAAACTATGTTATTAATATTTCTTATTCTAAAATAAACCCATAACATAGTCTAAAAAATTTCCTGCCTTCTTTATTGACCCTGCTACAGCCATCAGCTACAGAAGGTTTCAAATTCAAGGCCTCTAATCAAACATTTGGTTGAAGTCTAAAGAAGACAATGTATAAATGTCCCCTTGGGGATGAGGAACCCTATGGGGGCAGCACAAAGAAAGTGATGGAAGAATTTCTTTATTGGATAACTGTTTTGCCGTTTAAGCTAAAGTTATTGTGGCTTTTTCCAACTGATATTAAGGATCAAGCATGAGTTGGGATGTCAGTGTGTCTGACTGCTGTATGATTGAACTATTATTGCAGCAAAGGGGAGCATGGGATCATCAAGATAGAAGGTTGGAGGGTTCAAATATACCCCCTTGATACTTTATCTGTATATGGTCATTAAACTGGCATTTCCCCTCCTAGCTCCCTCATTTAAAGGGGCTCATGTCTAAACCAGTCTTTCTGGTTGCAATCTATCACTATCAGATGTATAAAGTAGGTTTTCTGACAGTCTCCCAGCTGTGTAGCAGTAGAGGATAATCAGGACAGTTGGATGCCAATTGGAAATCCTTTTTAGGTGGTATGTACTGAGTTTCTGTATGATTCTTCCTTATGAACCAGATCAATCTTGGCTTTGGGTTGAGAGTCTGTTCTGATTTGCTTCAGGTTGTTTTTTGCCTCCTTTCAGCCGTGCTGATCTTTCTCAGTTTATTGTTGTAACTGTGCCAACCCTGGAGATATATATGACTATTTGGTATGTGTTTTTGGATCTTTTCTTACCCCAACTAGTATACATCTATCCTTTTGGAGGGCATTGTAAAACTGAGTCATTTTACCTGGGAATATCCAATTCACTGTCTTTTTGGACATATTTAAACCTGTACCTGGATCTTGTTTTAGTTTGAGTCTGTTTTTATAGGTCAATGTTGTAACTTTTCTGTACTGGAAAGGTTAAAAGGGGAAATATTTATAAACTAGATGATGTCTTTATTAATATATGGGTGATTGTATAGTTTTAGTGAATCTTTTAGGAGGGACAAGATACCTGCTGATTAATTGCTGGGATGGGTAAGGATTATTTGATCCTACTAATGAGTGAAGCACTAAATCAAGTTTATCTTGGATTAAGATTATTGTTGGTTCATGTTTCCTTGTTTGGTAACTCAAGTTGACTCTGCTTTTGGCTGCATGTGCCAGGATAGTCAAGTTGAGAGACAGGGGATCTTTTGTATGGAGTTTTTCCAGGGGTTGAGCCTGTGGTTTTGATACTGGGTTGGTGTTTTAGTCCTCCCAGCTGTGAAGCTGCTGTATTGCTGGTTTTTAAGTTCAGCCTCTATCCTTACTCTTGGTTGAATCAGATCCATCCATCTCAACAGCTATAAGATTCCTTGTTCTGTTGGGGATCTAGTGGTGCTCTGGGTTAGTTCCATGCTGGCCAGGCCTCCTTTGGATTTAAGCTCACAGATTTTGGCCAAGGTTTCAAGTTGTATGGTTTGAAATTTAATCAGCTGCAACTGAACCTATAGGCATCAGTAATATAAGGAAGATATGTCAAGTCATCATTCAAATGTACTAAAGATGGATGGAGGTTCAATGACTATTTTTGAAAAATATATTATTATGGATTAAACTTTTCTATTGATGGGTCAACAGGTTTTCAATCTTTTAAGGGTTGACCATTGGTTACAGAAGGCATACATCCAATCTCCCTTTATTAAGAAATGTGGGTATCTCGTTTTTAGAGGATTTTGATATCATATTAACAGTTGACATGATGGATGTGGTTTGGGATTGTTTGGAGATATTTCCTGGTACATTTCAAGGTGTGGAGACGCCAGTAGTCAGACATATCACTACAAGAAAGTGATTTATGTTTATTGTGGTTGGGCATCAGGGCTACGAATACAAGAGGTTGCTTTAAATGGGTCTGGGAATAAAGGGATGTATGTTATATGCGTATATTGATTTTTTTGGTTTTATAAGACATTTGGATATCTACTGAAAAGACAATGTTTTGCATGTGAGCGTTAAATTGGATATGGTTACAAAAGATGATGGGCTTATTTGAAGGAAGTTGAAATGTTACATCTTGTGATATGAGAAGATGGAGGATCTGATTGAAATGTAATATTATTTTTGGGACGCTTTTGTGGATGAAGAATGGTTTTTTATTTTGAATGGTGGTATACTTTAAATTGATATTATACCTCTATTGTGATGAGGGTTTGGTAGATAAATGGTTGAATATGTTAAGGTCTTTTTAAAAATATTTTTAAAAGGATTTTATTACCGAGCTTCGTCGCATAGGGCATCAAAGATAACACTCTCCTGGTGTTGGTAGGCTACATCCACTGTGTGACATCGTATGGGACAACCATAATGCATACTTTGGGGTCTGGAATAATGCGTAGTCTCTGGCCCTCTGAGCATTGGTACAGATTAAGCTCGAAATCCATTTCTACTTCTGGTGCTTTGGGTTCTTGCTTGACAGGGGGGCTGTCGAATTTGAATTGGGTTTGAGCCTGCAAGAATCTTGAGCCCTCTCTTAGCATTATAGGCCTGGGTGGTTCCTCATTTAGTACATCTTCTAGGTCAGCCTCGAAATCGGGTTTGGATGATTCTGAACTATGATTGGTTGGCTTAAAGGTGGATCCCGTTATTGATCCTAGATATCCCTTGGCAGACCGCTGGTTTGCATGTTCATAGTTCCCATGCCTGAATATATTTGTAAGCTTGCCCTGGTCGGGAGGACTTTGTCTTGGGTCCGCCAATACTGTGGTGAGGATGGTGGCAGCGATGAAGAAGGAAATCATGTCCTCTCATCTCGTTGGTGATGACTTTTAAGTTGTTTCTGACGCCACTGCCATATTAAATTCTTTCGGTGGCGCCTCAGTCACGCCACTTGATTTTAGCAAAGTTCTTTGCATGTGGTTTAGTTTAGGGATTTATTGGTTTTGTGTCGAAATCGAGATTAGAGATTTGTGGTAGGTTTCAAAAGTCCGAGAAATTTATTAATGATTGATTTATAAGTTGAAATTTAATTTTTCTTTAGAAACTAGCCAATATTATCTAACAAGATTATATAACTTGGGTTTAAATCAATTTTTATCTTACTTTAAACTATTATTTTCTATTGGGCTTCAAATCCATGCCGAAGTAGCTGAAAACGATCACCAGAGATGATTCCCGCCCACGGGATAACTTGTTTAAGAAAGCTCAGCAGTTTATTCCATTCTTCGCTCCTCCGAGTCCACTGACTGACCAGTACTGTGGCAAGTGCCACTGCATTGCTGCTTGGGACGGAATTACAAAGTAAACCCAGTTTGATGGAAGCCCATCTTTACAGAAACCTTATTTAATGAGAAGTAATCATAAACTTATTTTCTCGTTAATTATATCTTTTAAAGTTGCTGAAACCTACAATGAAAAAATGGTGCAAGAGCATTTTTAGTGTTTCTAGGTGCCAAACCCTAGTTTATAGCTTCTGCTCTAAAAAATTAAATACTCCATAATACCTTCGGATTATCACTACAAATATTTATCAATTCATTGACGTGGCTAGAAGACTGGTTTATAAGGACACTACAATAGAAAAATCAGCCCCCTCTTTTACACCTAATCATTATTGATTCAGTTACCAATAACCATTCTAGCCATTAATTATCGTTTAATTCAAATCATCGTGATCCTGGTTCTCCTTCTTAGTAGAGCTTCACAATCTTCATCAACTCAAAAATAACTACTAAACCAAATCTCCCCTTTTTAACCAATCAGATCCATCGATCCCGGATTATTGATCAAACCTACCTTCTATGCATCAATCAGCCTATCCTATAACAGCCGGCATTGATAGCCTTAATATAACCGCAGCTTCATCAATCAGTTGCTGGTCTTTTATGTCACCAACTTCTCTATTTCATATGAAGATCCTTATTTTTTCCTTCTTACAATGTAAACCTAAAAGGAAAGAAAAGGATAAACAACAATAACTCATTAAACCAGTAGAATAAACTACAAAGGTCTTTTTGGAGAACCAATCAGATTGCTATAAAATACCTTATTTTTTACATCACAACAGCTACAGGAGTATCTGAACAACCCTGAAAAATTGCATATGAAAAGGGTATACCATACAATTTATCACAATGATTTCATAAATGGGCACAGCCAGGCTATACCAATATGGCATGTATACGTTCCTAGCTATGAGCCTTACCAGACTGAGTTCAACTTTGATTCTCAATAATTTGATTTTAATGCTATCCCAAAACAATCAAATCTTATTTTTATTTCTCAGTTGTGCCTAGCAATCTTTATTCTCCCCATCTTGGCAGAGATCAATCCAACCATCCTACCAGTATATTATTACCTTTTAAAATGCTACTTGAACTACTACTTTTACAATCTAGTTTTTTGTTATTTGCCCTTTTTCTTGCATTTTATGTGATTCTACATATTTTCAATTTTATGCCTAGAGAAGACTTTTATTTCAATTAAACAGCCTAGCATCTTAAGTTGAACCCACCCAATTCATCTCTTAACACCGCTAAAGTCTTACTTCAACTGCAATTATATGTCTATAAAATCTTTACTGTACCCCTTAAGACTCTCATATAAATCCTTGATTAAACTATAGCTATTACTACAGGTGAAAAGGATCCTAAGTTACCCCATCAATACAAGCATATATGCTTGTTTGCTTTTTCAGATTAGTAACCTTTCTCATCTGCTGATACGGTACACATTCTGTAAAGTCATTCCCCCCCTTTAGCCCTGGATAGGACAATCTTCCTGCGTCGCACAAAAGATCTGCTCAGAAGCCGGCCAAGCCCTCAATTCCCTTGAAGATTTAGCCCACACAATTGATGAGAGATTTGTGTTGGCATACCCTTCTCAAGTGGTAAATAATGGTGCTTTGGATTCTGTCCCCACTTGGGAGGAATCCCTGATTAATTTGGACTATTTTCTGGCTTAGGCTTGGCCACAT
Organism: Entomophthora muscae; assembly: GCA_014839935.2. Lineage (NCBI taxonomy): Eukaryota > Fungi > Entomophthoromycota > Entomophthoromycetes > Entomophthorales > Entomophthoraceae > Entomophthora > Entomophthora muscae. The sequence goes on along the minus strand of QTSX02002338.1, from coordinate 7,289 downwards.
TTAAAATTAATTAGGTCTAAGCAATCAGGTTGAGCTACTGCCAAATCATTAAATCCCAACTTAACTGGAATTGATAGCATTCAAAAGTGTTCTTTAGGCACTAGCCAATCAGAGGTTGGGTCAGAAATTAATGAGAAACCATCCAAACTCCTGAAATTACCGGAAAAAATTATATCTCACCCAATCAAATGACTGGCTGAGGTCACCTGACCTTTTAATTTCAATGGGTTTTCCTTAAAGTAAAACAGGGGACTTTTGGTCCCCTGCTTGCTCATTCTTAAATATAAAGTTTAAACTTTATACTTCAAAATTTAGTAGTTCTTTTGGGTCTTTTATTGACCCTTTGATTCTCTAAGATTATTAGTAAAGGTTTTCTTTTTCCTTACCTTTCCCCTCTCTTTCATGCCTTCTTGCCGCTTTTCAAAGTCCCTATCGACGTTGTTAGCGTCAAAGTTAAAGCTTACCCCTTTTACTTTGAAGAAATCAACTCGATTCTAAAGATTAGTAGTAAATTCAATATATTTACCTATTATAAGTTCGATTTTGCTCCTGTTTTGCTTTCAATTATGCTGAGGCTTCATATACGCTCTAATAAAGCTTTTCTATATGCTTTCAAACCCTTTGGTCCGCGGTTGCCGTTCCCTGTCTATTCCTTGTGTCCTAGAGACTTTCTGCCTGTCCTAGAGCCCTCTGGTTTGAGATCAAACCTGAATTTTACAAAACTACCTGTATTTTTGTTGACCTCCACCTCCAGACTCCAAAAATGCTAGTGCCTCTGATCAAATTTGTGGTTTTTACTTTGGCACCAGCCCTGGTAATGATTTGGTCTACCTCTCCAGATCTTTGGGGTTGTATCTATAATTCCTTCCTCCATGTTGGCACCAACCCCAACCAGTTCATGCATATTTTTGAGGATATCCCTGCATGCACTCAGGACATATATGCTACCAGTGGGAACGTGGTGAGGAGTCTAACTTGCGATGACCTAGAGTTCCCTGCCATCAAGTCAGTCTCCACTGCCCCCCAGTCTGGCCTACCCTATGCCCCTCCCCTCTGAGGACCCACTTGTCCTGGTTTCAGAGGAAGGCTTGGGCACCCCAGAGCTCACTCCCAAACGTGCATCCTGGTTACTTAGTGGAATGTTTTTGATGGGTTTGGACTCCTACTTCCCCTGGGTATCTGCCGCATCCTCTCTATGGACACCCCTTTGAGTGGCCATGCCAGTCCTGTACTGGATGGTGTCCTGGTGGGTCCTCCCTCCAGGATGGGAGCTGAACTTAGTTAGTTTAGCCCCCCTCCCTCACACACTCCAATTCTGCCAACATTTTTTTCTAGGACCAGGATTCATCATTATGCCATCATTTATCATATTCTATAATGTGCCCCTATATTCAAAGTGTCATAAATGATGCCATGATATCTGAAATACCCAAGGCTGGTTGGTGTTAGCTGAATTAGATATGACATCAAATTGGAAAACTGGAATCCCATCAGGGCTGTTGTGATGGGGTAGACAGTCACCAACACCTTGATGGCCTTGGACTGCACCTTGTAGAGTCCAAAGCTTCCTGCAAAGTATGGTAGGTTATAATATACACAATTGTAAACCACCAGGGAAGTGGTATACCCAGGCAATATCAGGGAAGGCATGGAACAGTGTATGGAGAGCTGTTGTGCTAGCTCCCTATAATAAACTCCTTTATGCTCCTTGGGGTGCGATTACAAATACTGGAGACCCATGTTGGTACCCCCAATCTCTAAGCAGGCTGTCAACATAGCTGACAAATTAATATGGTTCATTTTCTTCTCTAGATTGGGGTAACTAAAGCTTAGTATTCTTATGCTCTTAGCTTACAAGTAAGAGATTGAAATATGTGGTATTCTAATTGGGGGTGAAACTCTCAATGATAGCACAACCTATCATTGAGGATAGGTCCTTTACTTATAATGTATCCCACAGTGCAAAATTTTGTAAGTGGGAGTAAGGACATTGGATCAGGGATTCCAAAGGTCTAGATGGTGGCATTTGGGAATTGGAAAGTGACTAGAGGCCAAAATCTTGCTCTGAACTATTCTTCTGGGAGTGGGGGAGTTCTTGTTGCTGACCAATGGTTAACTAAGCATGTTTCAGAGAATAGTTGGGACCCAGATCAATTCTTTATTCTATTTTTGGAGTTCTTTGGTCTGATTTGCCCCTAGGAACTTGGATTGGGGGCTCTGGTTTGATTGGTTGATTTGGTGACCCAGTCCTGAGGGATTGGCTGCTTTGGGCCAGCGTGGGGTGGCATGAGCTTCAGAAGCTTGGCTGGTTGGTGGATGGAAGGGCTGGTGGTGCCCCATCATGCAGGTGGCTGGCAAACAGGATGCTGGAAGATGGTGCTGATGGGTACCTCTGAATTATTTTGTTCTTTATTAAAATATGTTTGGCCTTTTGTCCTCATTAAAACTACAGTTTCATTTAGTGTGAAAGTTCTGTTGAAACTATGGAGTGATGGATAGGATTATTGGGTGTATTTTCCATATTTGGAGCAGGGCAACCTGGGAGTCTTTGGTGTCAGGAATATTCCTGGCAATATCAGATTCTGGTTTGTAGAACACCATTGTTGGAATAGAAAAGGGTAATGCTGTGACCAGTCCTTCTGCTGAAGAAGATATCTTAAACTATCTTTAATATCAAAAATTCTTAGCTTGTATTAATATTTTTTCAGGATACTTTATCCCAGTAGGGGTTCTGTTAGCCTCATCAGCCAACTTAATTGGCTGGGAGAAGGGAAGGGACCACCATAGCAGGGGTGCTAAATTGATGAGATAAGATGTTGAGCAGACTACCAGGTCTCATGGTGCAGTGGAGAGAACTATAGTGTAAACTAGTCCAGCCAAGGTGATTTAGGCTATGCCTGCATATTGATTGGCAGTGAGAGGTGATGGTCCAGGGCTAGGGGGTAAGCGGTCAGGCTTGGGTGTTGGAGGAGCTTACATATCTATCTGATAGCCAGGAATATAGTTATACTTATCACATAATATGGTGGCTGGGTGTTTGTACCAGGCTCCTTTGTGATACACTGCTCTTGGGGTTCTCTGTTTGGCCAGGAAGTTAAAGCAGAGAATATTATACAAGGTAAATTCCTTGTATTCTGACCTGAATGGGTAATCAGATAAATGAAGCGGGCCAAAGGGAGCTCCTGGTGGACAATAAAATGCAGGCCAGGTTTCTGGAACTTTCTTGGGAACATGGGCTGTCAGGCCAGGATTTTCTGTTGGAACAGTAGTAAAGTGGAAAACAACCAAGACTAAATAGGGATAAAATGGTAGAACCAAGGTCACAATTCTTATTTATTTAAAAATGGCAATACCATTTTACAAGTGTTCACAGAGTTTAAATACTATTCAAAATGCTAAGTTCTGCTTAACCTGTCACCTGATAGCTGAGTTTGCTCAGTTTCTTTCAGACCAAGAGTTTTGGACTCATCATATATCTTCTGACCTGTCATTTCTTCTGTTGATATGAACTCTTCATGAAAGTCCACTGGTAGCTCCTTCATAGCTTCATCATTCCTACTATTACTCCTACAACTGTGATGAAATTCACTGCCACATATGTGAATCTAATAGTATTTTTGGCTTAAACAATTTTAAGCTAATTTTTACTAGTAATTCAGGGGTTTGAAACCAAATCCAAGATTAAAAACACCGTAATTTGACTCTGTTTAATAAATCTGTTAGCTCAAAGCCAAATTTAAGGGCAATTTATAAGTAAATTTACTAATGAAAATTAAAATTACTTGTGTTTGACACTCTAAAATAAAAAGTGATCAGTCCAACACTTTTTAAGCCAAATCCTAATTTTATTACTAAAACACATATGCACTTAAATAATTTTTATTATTTACTATTATGTTTTTATTATTGGTGTCCATAGTTGTTAATCAAGCTCCCAAGCACCACTATACTGGATTTAGTAGTCTAAACATTAATCAATTAACCCATTTGTTTTACACTATGTCTATTCTGGGTTTGTAGATCAAGTAGTGCCACATAAATTAAGCTCAATTTATTAAGAGATTTCATATGTAATTTATAAAAAACAGAAACTTGAATCCCCTCTGTTTGACACTATCCACTTGCCACATGATTGGTTTTGGATTTAACTAATCAAAGGCTCAGAATTAAGGCTAAATTAATAAGTGACACACTATTAGCGCCACTTGACACCCACTAACTCAACACTTTAACTGGGGGACTAGTGCAGAGAGTGTCTTAACTTCTTAACACACACAATGGTAAATAAAACACTCCCAGCTCTTTCCTGCACACTATGATCACTAATAAACATATTCCCACTCATTTGCCTTTTAAATTTATGTTTTATTTTTTAATTTTGATCATATGAAACTGCCTTGCTTTTGAGTTAACTTTCAAACCTGTTTTATATTTAAGTAAGTTTTATACAGTAGTTTTAAAAGCTATGGCAACAACCAAAAATACCTTAGATTTAAACAAAATGGTTTCAGATTTAAGTAAAATCCAAGCTGCGCAAGATTTGGGATTCAAATAATTTAAATATTTTGTTTAATAAATGAACTGTCAAACAATAAAAAATCTACTTGCATATTATACAAAATTATATCAAACATTGAGCGACATAGTTTAAACCAAAAACAAAATGAACTGACACAACAAGTGAGATGGATGGATGCTATTCTGGAGTATATTATAATCCAATTAGGATTCATATGAGGCATCAAAGAAGGACTAAAATAAAAAATTGGGCAATCTAGAAGCAAGATTCCACAAACACAAAGCAAAATGAAGTCACACAAGATGTGTGGTATGTGCAGCCTAAAATAGAAATTAACTGTTTAACAGCCAATCAACAGCTATCAGATTTAGAAACAAGGGCATTTTATTCATTTTCATGGCTCCTGATTTGTATGGAATGGTGTTGAGAACCTTCTAAATATAGACTCAAGATTACAATAATAAAATAATAAAATTTTAAAATAACTACTTTTATTGATTTTATCCTAGGTTTTTACAATGGTTTTTACTAGGAACATTTTTGACGGCACCAGCAACCAAGCCAGCAGCAGCCAAGCCAGCTTCAATGGAAGCAAGGCTCAGGGCGTGGAGGCACCCGTTTACAACCAAGCCCTTGAGGCAGGTAACAAGGAAGCTGACCTGTACCTGACCCCAGACCCATATGGCTTTAACTTGTTCAATACTCACTTTGTGTCTAGCTCTGCCCCCGCTATTGTACCCACCCCCGCACAAGCTGCCCATCAGCCAACTAATCAGGATGGCAACCTTGATTTGGAACAACTTCCCACCACAAGCCAACCTGCCCCCCTACAGCCAATCAGGCTTCAGCTCCCCTGGCCCAGTTCCCCAAACGCAGAATCATTACTGCTCAGATTCTTCAGGAAATTGTGGCACTGAACCTACAGGGTCTGTCCTGGGATCAGATAGCCAGCCAATTACAATTCACCTGGGCTACCATCATGCAGGAATTCAACAACCTGATGAACAGGGGGAAACTGGTTGGGACAACCAAGAAGCCCAAGAAGGCCCCAGAGTCCCAGATCAGCAAGGTCTACCCTATTATGCTTGATTCCTTGCAGCGGAACCCCAAGCTTCCCTTGACCCAGGTCTGAAAGCAACTTGCACACCATAGCATATGGGTCTCTGAGCGCATGGTGCAGCTCTGGATGCACGGAAAGGTGGCTTCCATACGGGTTCTTACCAATTTTGCCAGGAACCAATGGGATGACGCTGATAATTCCCCGTATGATATTGACATTGAGTCAACCCTGGTCCAATGCCTGACAAGTTTGTCAGATGACATCATTTTCATCTCATATTACAAATTGTACATTGCTTTTGACAATTTTGGCAAGCAGGGAAAAGTTGCCACCCAAAAAGGGAGGAAGAAGGTCAAGAAGGGGACATTTATTAGTGCATTTCTGGCTGTTTTGGCCTAGGGTTTTGTCTATTATCAGAAAACCCCAGATTTCACTAATGGCTACAAGTACAGCCACATCCTTGGTAGATTACTCAACTCCTGGGATGACGTGAATTCCAAGCACTGGGTTTTCTTGAGCCACCAGATGGAGGGAAGAACACCGCCCTCAAGGCCATCCAGGGACGCAGGCACCAGGCCTCAGTCTACCCTTCTGGCCATGCAGACATCCATCTGGGTGATGTTGGGTTCTTCAATATTGAAGACACAGTACAGGAGCGCTGCCCTCAGGCTTTTAATGATTTTTATCTTGGGGTCCTTGACCGCAAGTCTCTCTTTGGTTGCCAGATATTGGCAGACTTGTTTGCCCAAATTGTCTTCCATGTGAATATGGGCAGCTAATCATGGAAGGAAAAGCGCCTCCCACCCCGTGCCACTGCCACTTACCAGCCAATCACAGCAATGATCAATGAGGAGTACAATGATAGTACATGGTGGCCATCATAGTCAATCATCCTGCCTCCACTCCTGCCAGCCCCACCCACCCAATCACAGAGCCCCCAGGCCAGCACCAGCTCTACGTCTTCCTTCCCACACTATTCTGCCTACTAGGCATCTCTCTTCCCTGCCCCCAATAAACTCCCTATCACCAAACATTTTTTATTTATATTATCTTTTACTGAATTTCAATTGTTCATTTTCTCTTTGTTTATAGTTGGTTTTATTCTTTATGTTTATCTTATTTCTATAAAATCATATGTTTACTATTCAATGTATTCAGATCCAAAACACAGTTATTTTTAGCACTTAAACACAGCCCCTTGTGTTATATTAAAAACAATTTGGTGATCAGATTAATTTGAATTAGAAAATTATATGTTAATTGTGTTTAGATAAAGTTGTTACTGATCCAAATTCAAAACCTTAATGATAAACTTTAAGCCAATCAGGAGCCAAGTGATAAAGTGATTGTTGTGACATAAAGGGTCATCCAATAATTCTTTGATGCATGTACGCTAATTAATATGATTGGCTGGTTATTTTGCCATTGTGCACCATTGCCGCTGTGGCAAGTTGTTGATGGGCTAGTGTTAACCCAGCAGCTGATTGGGCACTAGTCCATCAACAACTTGCCACAGCAGCAATGGTGCACATAGGCAAAACAACCAGCCAATCATATTAATTAGCACACATGCTGTTGCAACCAAGCTTCCAGCCTTGCCTGCTAATGTATCTTACAATACACAGGGGGCGCTTGATGAGTTGCCCCTTGACGTATCTAACGTTATGAATGAATCTGATGGCTATTTCAAATGGTGGGCACTTCATCCTA